>JAWPHD010004782.1:5000-178792 GCA_037043455.1 Cyrtodaria siliqua
GGATACCCATGATTTATTCTTTTTCTTGCATATCATTGACATTTTGTGCGCTGACGTCGCCAATAACTAACGTTTTTTATTTATTTTTTTACACCATGACGTCAAGCAACTGTTGACGTTATTGACGTCATTGTTGATGCACGTGATTTTTATCTCCCACTCACCCCATGTCAAGATCAGGCATTCCATCGGCCATGTAAAACGCGGATAGCCTTATCCGGTATGCAAGAAAAGACTTTCCATTTCCCATGTAAAACATGGATACCCCTATCCGGTATGCAAGAAATGACTTTCCATTTCCCATGTAAAACATGGATACCCCTATCCGGTATGCAAGAAATGACTTTCCATTTCCTATGTAAAACATGGATACCCCTATCCGGTATGCAATAAATGACTTTCCATTTCCCATGTAAAACATGGATACCCCTATCCGGTATGCAAGAAATGACTTTCCATTTCCAATGTAAAACATGGATACCCCTATCCGGTATGCAAGAAATGACTTTCCATTTCCCATGTAAAACATGGATACCCCTATCCGGTATGCAAGAAATGACTTTCCATTTCCCATGTAAAACATGGATACCCCTATCCGGTATGCAAGAAAAGACTTTCCATTTCCCATGTAAAACATGGATACCACTATCCGGTATGCAAGAAATGACTTTCCATTTCCCATGTAAAACATGGATACCCCTATCCGGTATGCAAGAAATGACTTTCCATTTCCCATGTAAAACATGGATACCCCTATCCGGTATGCAAGAAAAGACTTTCCATTTCCCATGTAAAACATGGATACCCCTATCCGGTATGCAAGAAGACTCTGTTCATGTCAAGTAACTATTCAAGTGAGATATATATTTTTATTGCACCTCGCACAAAATCCTAGGAATTTCATTGGATTAGAGCGGTCACATGGTGACCCTCTATTATTATATAGAGGGTCAGTAGATTTCATAGAGGGTCACTAAAAACAATATGGACTACAATTCCGATTCAAAGTTTAAATCATTTGCAAATAGTTCTGTAAATCGTTAGTAACACACATAATAAGTAAATTTAATAATGTTTTTAAACTGTACCGGTCGTGACGGCAACGTCACGACGTCGAATTGCGCGAACGTCTCAATGACCTTGACACTCCATTAAAATAGGTTAAATATCGGCGTTTGCCTTAAAAAAAGGTGCTCGATGCAATAAATCAGTTATTGGGTTTGTTACTGACCCCCTACAGAAATATGTTGAGTCATTAAGATTTATAGGGGGCGAGGCGATAGCCGAGTAGGGGGTCAGTAACAAACCCAATAACTAATAATGTGAGATTTCACATGCGTTGGAAACTCTGTCTCACATGGCTTGAAATTGGAGAAAAATGTGGATCTTGTTGAAAGTTGTCGTGTTTATCGATGCACCATTGAATTGACCAAAAGATCAAACAGCTACCGCTTTACTATTGAATCAAACTTAAAATGGTAATGTCCAGGCAAATATAACTACTTGTGACCTGGCCGGGAATCGAACCTGCGAGAATGTCGTTCAGCTACTAAGCTACCCCGCAGTAACATAGTAAAGAAACCACAGATATTTTTTAAATGTAAAGTTGAACAAGAAAGACGTAGTTCATAAAAGAATGAACAGCTGTAGTTTGTGCGTATTTTGGTGCCATAATGGGGCAATGAGCATCATTCTTCACGCTTCTCACCCATCATTTGGACATGCTGATTGCTTCTTAATAACTAAACGATTGTTTAATGTTTGTAGATAAAACAATAAGTATTTGTAAACAATTGGTATTAATGAGTTATATAGAACCTACTGCCTAACCACAAGGCCACCGCCTCGTCGAGTATGCCAACTGCTGATGTTTATAGTTGTGAAAAACATAATCAAGGGAAATTATTATTTTCCAATCAGAAGATGATAGGAATATGTGTAAAACCCTGTTACATCATTTTACAACTTCTACCGTTATATTCATATGTGATTAATTCAGTGTATACGTGTATATATTATTTTGGAATTGCTACTGTAAGAGGCTTTAACTAGTATATCTACGCGAGTTTAATATAGACTCTGAGATAGTTCATTTAAAGACTCAATGCTGATTGGTTATTGAGGTAGTAGAATTCCTATCAAGACTTCTGACGTAAGTGACGTCAGAAGTCTTGATAGGAAATCTACTACCTCAATAACAACATGAGACGTTCTTCAACCATTAGGACGTCATTTTAAACGATGTTAAAGGTCATTAAACATCCAAAACAATGATAATATTTTTTTAAAGCAATGTTACGTTCAAACAACACAGTGAAATTGTTAAAACCAGGATAAAGCCGTATATTTTCTTCGTTTGTTGCAGAGAGATGGACGTACAATGTACGTTGTGAGATTTTTTTTGTTTCATGTTCAATCCCTCGAAAATGTGTGTATTAAATACATAAAAAATGCATGTCAGATAAGAAGTAAAATATTTCCAGCAGTTTTATATAGTGCGAAATCAAAACATGATGTTGGGACTTGAAACACATCTAAACCGCGGGCCTTGGTTACAATGATCTTCAAGTCCCGCCCACCAGTTACTGATCTGGGCAATATAAACCCGCTGGAAATATTTTATTTCTTAAATTGTCACCAATAAGTGACAAATGCCCCGGAAAAGGTGGACTCATTTGACATTTGACCTCCACGTGTGACCTTGACTTTTGGGGTACGGACCCGAGTCTTGCACACGACACACCTTCTCATTGTGGTTAACATTTGTATGGAGTTTCATGGAAATCGTTTCAGTTCTTTCAACATTAAGACTGAAACATGACTGTTCCGGACGGAATTGTTTCGGACGGAAGGACGAACAGACAAACCGACGGACGGTGCGATAAATATATGCCTCCCTTCAGGGGCATACTACTCAATAGTAATGCACTTTTATAGAAACATCACTATTACCGCTGTGAAGAAAGATATGTTGTATTCCATTATTATTATTATTATTATTATTATCATTATTATTATATGAAAGCAATTTAGTGTTTATGATCAAAACATTCACAGAACACAGTCAAACAAAAACACGAATACAAAACAAACACCAGTTACAAGGACAAATCAAAGTATGCGACACCCCAAAAATAAAAGAGTTGCCTTGTTAATCCCTGTCTTTTATTCCATTGATATTTCCCGGTGATTTACGTTTTCAAAGTCTTGACTCGGACATGCGCAATGCGCTTCTGCTGAACAACAATACTATTTGTAAGAATTACCAAAGTGAACGAAAATGAAATTGCAAAATTTCGATCGGACTGTTTTTTAACAATTACTTCACTGCATGACGGCAGTGGGGCTTGGGTAGGTGAGAGAAAACAATTGCCTTTTTTCTTTTTCATATTGTTCTTTATTAGTGAGCACACTTTGTATTACTTGGTGGGCGTACATATAAAATTAGATTCTCTTGAATCAGTTCGAACCAGTGTAATTAAAATCATGCGATACATATGTTACCTCCATGTTTTATTTGCCAACAAATAAAGAATAAAAATACATCTAATTGGTCTATGACGCTGATTCCCTTCAATAAATTATCTGATTATATTACGCACGTATATACACATTAACCAATATATGTCACCAAAATTATCACAGAGGAATAATAGGTTTGGCCCAGTGGATATCACGGTGAGGTCCCGTATACAGGAGTTTATGCTGCAAGCACGTTAACGAACCATAGGTAAGGTAGTGCCGTGGTGTAATGGTTAGCATTGCGGCTTAGTAACCCAGGGATCGCGCGTTCAATCACAGCCAGGACCGAAATTGGGTTAATTACCGAAATATTTCAAAAGTATTTCCTACCTTACCAGTTCTTCGGATGAGACTTAAAACCTAGGTCTGCTCGCTAAAATACAGCGAGGATAAATAAACGCTTATACACACGAACCATAGGTACATTACGTGGTCCGAGTATTAACTTTCATACCCCATCCAACCCCTTCTCTAAGAAGGGACAACGGGGTTGGCTGGGGTATGAAATAAAACCTTAATTTTCGGCTTAAAAAGTTTGCATATTGTAAAATTAAAACATGTTTTAGGTAATTTTAAACAGATTATCTCGTTTCTTTCATTAAAAAATGTTTTTAAACGTGTTCCATTGTCGAAATATCTGTTATAAAATCCTGCTTATATAAGCTTTCCCATTGCTTAATGGAATTAAGGCGTGAACACGTAATGATCTACTTGTTAGCAAGGAGTCCTGTGTATCTATCCACTCTATCTGGGCGGCTCTAAATAACCCATTAACGTGCTGTTAAACAATATTTAGATCAATTCAACTGGTAGTGATGAATGGTGAAATGTTGTCTCAACTCACCATGAGTGCCAACGCAAGAAAGGTTTAAAGGGACACATGGCAATCTTGAAGCTTTTATCAACCATTACAAACAGAGTCTCAGTTATTAGTCCAGTATCAATTTGACTTTAAAACTGCTTGCATATGATAAGATTAAATAGAATGTCGAGTTTTCAATTTTCTTCGATAATTTACCATAGGTTTAAATATATTATTAACCATTTCAATATAATTAACAGTTAGTAACATGCAAAAATAATTGTTGCTTTATAGTATTCTTATAATTAATATTAATGACTTAATAAATGCAAGTTATCAAGACTGCCGTGTGTCCTTTTAAAGGCACGAACAATCTGTAATATAAACGTCGAATAGTGTGCTAGATAGACACTAATAATAAACTAAAAAGCTGAACTGCATATACACACTGAACTATTTAATTTTTTGTTTTTCATAAATCTTTATTATTATATATACAATAAAATCCAAGTGATGCAAACAGTCACTCGGACGGCACTCTTAAATAATGACAATGTATGTCTTTACTGAAAAGTATTACTTCAACTGTGTAATGTACATGTATATATAATCTGAATGTTCTTTTAATCACTGTTCACTGTTCACTATTTACACTCACTGTTCATAAAATCTGTTCATAGTGAACTATTTCAAAGAGACACACGGCACTCTTTAAGTGAGGGCTGGCGTGGCGCAGTCGGTAGCGCGGCGGATTTGTAACCGGAGACCCAAGAACACACCGATTTCCCTTAGCCTCGTCCGTCGGATGGGGGCGGTCCCGTGTGTTGGTCTATCATCTTGATTAATTAATCCAGTATCATTTTGACTTGAAAACTGCTTGAATATATTTAAATACCATTTTGAGTTTTTAATTTTCCTTCGTTATTCTACGATAAGTATGGGTATATCATTGATATATTATAATAAACAGTTAGTAATATGCAAAAACAATTATCTTTCAGCTATTCGTATAATTATATGAATGATTGAACAAATGCAAGTTACGTAGACGGGCGCCGTGAGTTTTTAAAAAATCAAGATTGCCGTGTGTGCATTTTACAGTTGAATAATTTTCCACTTACCGTAGAGAAATGTATCATACGCAAGGCAAATATCCATTTTTATTTCAATTAGACCGTTTTGAAACAAAAACGATCCATAGTCATCTGCTCAGGGCGGTGGTGGATTACACTTCAAACGAAAGGTCACAAGAGTGCTTTCAATTCCGTTTTATTATTCAAGTGCAAGAATATTTACGATGCATAATTGCTATCATGCTGTAATCTACTGGTCGAGGAAGATGTATTGAAAGGGAAAAATCAAATCCAAATAAGCCGGTGGAAAAATTCTACTGCCAGGCAAAATAGATCCGATTACATTTGCTCCGACATGCAAAAAGGTGTATTTTGAGCTTAAATTGTATCTATGCTAGAGTCTCTTTTGTTTTCAACAACGATATCAAACCTCATGTGGTAAGCCCGGAAAGACTAGAACGTCTGAAGCAAGTCTATAAACTAAAATCTAACATGGTTTATTAAAATACTCATTGCTGTTTGGTTACTAGGGCGGTATTGAACTTTCTATTGATACCTCTGGCGTCACGTGTACACGTTAGGCGTTAAGACGTCATTTTAAACGTCAGATGCAAAACAACAAGTGAAGTACCACAGTGGTGCGAACGCCGGATTGCGAATTCTACATTTAACGGAAAAATACTACAAAAGGGGAGTTTAATTCAGGTAAAATACAAGACAGAGTTCTGGTTCTTGTCATATAACATTGTGTAATGATAATAAACATGTGTGCCAAGTTTCAAACCTTTCCGACATTTCCTTTTTGAAAAATGATGAAAAAAATAGCTGTAACCAAAGACTTTAACCAGTACGACAAAACGCGTAGACGTACAGACGGACAGAGGATAGACGGACTGACAGAAAGACGGAAATGGCCAAACTATAAGCCTGGATTTGCTACGCAATCCGGCTTAAAATGCGTTTATTTAAAGCAAAACTACATTCCTTCCAACAACACATTACAGAGGATGATGCTGCATATTTCTTTCATTCGTTTAATGTTGACATGTCCATAACATGTAAGTTGTGAGAATAAACAAATGTTCAGTCTTTCAAAAAAGTATGTTGTATATACATAAAAATATATGTCAGATAAGAAATAAAATATTTCCATCAGATTTATATTGTCTGAGATCAAAACCTGGTGTTTGGGACTAGAAGCACATTGAACCCGCAGTATCGATGCTCTTCAAGTCCCGCCCACCAGGTATTGATTTGGGACAACATAAACCCGCTGGAAACATTTTATTTCTTAATTGTATTGCCAATACTGATGCGAATAAGGAGGTAACTAGTTAAATATGAACCTGGTGCACTACCGCAAATACTGGCCTTCAATCAACATGCCGTGTTGGTCGTACATAGCTCTTGTAAGCACCTGTTAGTTTCACCCTAATCCATTGTTCATTTGAAACCAATTCACAATGTCCATCATATATTCAGGTAACCCGGAAAAACGTGCCAATTTTAAATGGCCGCCAGGGGGCGTCCGGATGAGCCGTTTAATAAGTTTAGTTTTGTGCTAATGCATGTATAGGTATATCTCTTTAAAGAGCAAAGTTGTTTAAGGGTCCTTTCGTGTAGATTTTAATACTGCGCATGTTGTCACGTGTGTCACGGACTGAATGGGGGAAATAATGGGTTGGGCGTAACGTTTGCTATAAAATCCATTATCTTCTAGTTTTGGCGGGGATTGCTTGATAGTTGCTTTGTTTGGAGCAGAAGTTGGACGGCGAAATTCACAGGCAATATGTGCCTAAGCCATCCAGGTTTTAATATAAGCCTCCCGGAGTGGAGCTAAGCCTTTAGGATGTGTAAGCCCTTTAAGTGATTCGACATTAGAATCAACATATAACGTTACGAGCGGGGGAGACGGTCCCCATACCTGTGCAACATAGCCAGGTTATAGAATCGACAACCCCCGGGACACGAGGTGGACCCGTTATCAGTCCTCACTGGAGGAACATCATCCACAACCTCAGTGGAGGTTAACCATCATTATATCGCGTCATCAACCCTTATAAAAGGCATTTGATGACAATCACCCATTGGATTTGCGCATCATCAAATTCATGAGCTCTCGCGCATCACAGTTTTCGCGCTAGATCATAATTCGTGTGAACATCAACATTGTTGTAACTTTAACAACAATTTAGTGTCGTATATAATCAGTCGACACATTCAGTATTTGTAATAATACTAAGAACGTCTTAAACGTTCATGAGAACAGTCTTTTCATATTTCATCTGTGTATTCGCTTGATTTTTTTGATAATTGTATATATATTTAACATATTTTAAAAACTGCATTAAACTTATGGCAATGCATTCACCGTCATCGATTCTTTCCTGAGTTAGCCCCAACCACTAAGGTCATCTTGCGACACACACTGTCTCTCTATTCTACTTCTACTTGTCTCACCATCGTCTTTTTCTACTCATCGAACTCCAACTGCTCTAACCTATCACAATATGTAGTCTCGTCTTTCCGAATATTTTGACGCCATATGCGTCACTAATCACACCCGATTACCGGCAGCCGTAGGCACAGTTCGGCAGCCATAGGCACAGTTCCCGGTAAAAAAAAAAACAAGTTTCAAAAGGGTAAATAAATTTAGTTCCATGACTTGTTAGCCTTAAAGAGGCACTACCTATATCTACGCGATTTTTAATGTAAAATATTAAATACTCAATATTACTGCATTTATATGTATACAAAGCTATTTTATGAGTATTCTAAGAAGAAAACATGGTTCGTATCCAGTTCTGTAAATTATTAATTATGATCAAAACAATATCTTGAATAAAATGCTGCCCAGCGCGTTATTCCTGCCGGAGAACCTACGAGTTTTTACGATTTTCTCGGGACATGCGCAATGCGATTACAAACTATTCGGCGCAGTTCCGATAGCAAAACGAATCGATCGGAAACTCTTCGCTAATCAGACGAGGTAGTTCCGATTGTAAACGAATAAGATGGGAAAATCTCCGCAATCGGCTTGTCTAAAACAATTACGAATACAATTTCAAAATCCGATCTTTTCAATCCTGTTTTCCCCAGCTAAACGCATATTACATTGGGTGACATTATTGCCATTTACCTTTAGCATAGTCCTCTTTATAATTAAGTAAAGTTTATATCAATTGGTGGACAAAAATATATAGTAGAACCTCTTTAAACTATTAGAAAAGTGAATCGGCCATTTTAATTTGGGAAGGTATGTTGTTGTATGTCACCTGATTCCCGCTGAAATTTTGAACCTATATTATGCGAGTTACGGTAGGTTAAATGTTGAAATTAAGCTAAAAAATTGTGATTGTAGACAAGTTAGAGATCTGGTACTCGGTAAATAGTAAAGTTTAAGAGATTTCAGACATACTGCCATAAAATATCATCTTTCCTGAATAAACAGTCTCAAAATGTTAGCCCACAGAACATTTTATTAAAATAATTGTGGGTTTTTTAAACACGACCGGGTATTGAAAATGGCAGAGTATGGTACAGTTCCATCTATTTATTGATTGGCAAGTAGCTAGTACAGTTCCGAAAAATGGCAAGATTTCTTTCTTGGAATTTATTTTGTATGCAAATGTGACTATCCTTACTGAAGACAGACTTAATAAAACAAATAAGATGTTGATATTATCTCGTAAGATATGTAAGTTGAAGATAAGCTGGGTGGCGGAGTGGTGTAGTCATCAATCGCAAATTTATTTCAACCATAGCTAAAAAGTAATATTACCTAGGATCAAATCGACATAGTCTAAAACTGTATTTTAGCCGGATTGCGTAGCCGTTTACGCGCTTTGACATTTTGGTTAAAGCTTTTGGTAATTTTTTTTCTCCTCATTTCTCAGATACAAATTGTTGGAGAGCATTGAAACTTGGCACACGTGTTCAATATCATAACACAATTCTATATGACAAAAACCATAACTCTGTTGTACATTTTACCTGAAATTTCATTTATTGATTTCGCAATCCAGCGTTCGCACTAATGTTGATGCTTCACTTCAAACGAGGGGCGTCCGTGGCCGAGTGGTTAACGTCTCTGACTTGAAATCACTTGCCCCTCACCGCTGTAGGTTCGATCCCTCAGGGGCCTAGGAATCTTTATGTGAGGAAGCTATCCAGCTGGCTTGCGGAACGTCGGTGGTTCTACCCAGGTGCCCGCCCGTGCACGAAAATTGCCCGGAGGGGCACCTGGGGTCTTCCTCCAGGTGCCCGCCCGTGCACGAAAATTGCCCGGAGGGGCACCTGGGGTCTTCCTCCACCAATGGAAGCTGGAAAGTCGCCATATAACCTTAGCTGTTGGTGCGACTATAAAATCCAATTCAATTCAAAAATATTCACTTCAAACGGCTATCGATCTATTGAAAAGGCATCGCACTTAGTATAATATGTGTTTCCGTGACGCACCTTCCGATATTTTTTCACGAAGTGCGTATCTGAGAGTTGATCATTTTTCAACGCACTTTGTAAAAATACCCTATTTTTTATTATTGTAAAGTGCTTTGTTACATAGGAAGGATGATAGAAGTGGGAGAGGAAGATAAGAAATGGTTTACTAATGCATGTAAAATTACTGACAATTCTCACACACCCGTTCTATATAGCCTAGTTTAAAATATCTCGTAATATTCAACGATATATCACTGTAACGTTTGCAACGTTAGGAGAATAAGCAAGGCAATGCGAAAGATATCACTGTAACGTTTGCAACGTTAGGAGAGTAAGCTAAGCAATGCGAAAGAGTTCAGATGTGTGCGTTATTTTCACATTTTAGGGGTATTAGAATAGAAATAGAACATCGTTTACGGTGAATTATCGTGTAATAAATCACGGTTTGTTGTTCAATTGTAAACAAAAATTTCACTCGCCAAATTATTGTTTACAGTTGAACTCCAAACCGTGATATATTACACGATAATTCACCGTAAATGATGTTCTATTTCTTAAGTAATCAAATAAGCGAAAGTTAGTATGTTTTCAACATTTATTCCGACAGTTTCGACAGAATTATCTGCCTTTCTCAAGGAATGTTGCTGAATGAACACATAGTTACAGATATGTTTATACGAAGTTATGTCATTACGTCCCTAGGGACTCATGATGTCGGGCGTGCAAGTTATAGCGCCAACATAGACGTTGACGTTATCTCCCGCGTACCTGGCAAATTAATATGTAAAGTGACAATGGCCTATTCACATTTGATTATGTTTCAGCATGCCTAACGTTCAGTTATTCATCATAACATAATGGATAAAGTAAATGTTTCTAAGAAATAATAATAATAATAATAATAATAATAATAATAAAAATAATAATAATAATAATAATAATAATAATAATAATAATAATAACAATAAAAGTAATAATAATAATAATAATAACAATAATAATAACAATAATAATAATGATAATAATTATAGTAATAATAATAATAATAATATATTTTATCTTTTATTTCAAGCAGTAGGAATTCTGCCCATGAGTTCACAAATAGCAATAAAAACAGAATGATATACAGTTCCGGTAATTGACAATATATTAGTATTCATAACTGAGTTGATACATGTTATGGATTCATATATAGGAGAAGTTTCTTTTTTAAATAATTTGAAAAGAAAAAAGAAAAAAAAAAAAATAAACAACAAAAAAAAGAGAAAACGTACATTGAAATAAATCATTATAGGCGTGGCGCAGTCGGTAGCGCGGCGGGTTTGTAACCGGAGGCCCCGGGTTCAATCCTCCGTGGTGCCACTGAGTTTCGTCGGTGTGTTCTTGGGCAAGACACCTATCCTTAGCCTCGTCCGTCGGATGGGGACGTAAACCGGGTTGTCCCGTGTATCGGTCTATCCTCCAAGCACGTTAAAGAACCATAGGAATCTATTCGATAATAAGAGTAGGGCACGGTTCCCGGATTCCTATGTATCCTTCCCCTCTCTCTGGGGCGGCTCTAAATAACCTATCGACATTATTGATGAGCCGTTAAACAACATTCAATTCAATTCAAATAATTATAGAACATAAACAGAAATATTCAAATTATATTGAAAAAATATATTAATAGTATTCAGAGTGGAGAAAAGTGGGTTATTTATTGTAATATGTATCATCACGTTTCTTAAAGCTCTTAAAATGTGGATAGATCTTGTATTTCTTTAATCTTTTCTTAAGAGAGAAGCTCAATACATTTAGGAACATTTGGTCCTTTCCAGTAAAATCTATGTATAAGATCACATCTAAATTCATAATATAAAGGACATTCCAATACAATATGGAATTCATCTTCTAAGGAATTACAGAGTTGGCATTTTCTTTCTTCTCTAGGTATTTTATATGGTTTATGTCATCGTCCTGTTTCTATTTCTAGTCGATGGGAAGATAGTCTTAGTTTAGTTAAGGCTATTCTAAATTTCTTTATCAGTCCTATGTCTAAATATGTTTTAAAACTGAAGTTTGAGAGAAGAATGTAAGTGTTTGCTCTAATTGAATTGGTTAACTTTCGTTCCAATTTTGAGTAAAATGGTCTCTAGCTCTTTGTTTAACATTATTTAAAAAAAGGTCAATATGTTCGAGTCCTTCAAAAATCCACACATCGTTAATAATATATATATATATATATATATATATATATATATATATACATTGTGGTCACTATAGGTTTAGTCGAGAGGCAGCTGTCCTAGCCAGGGTCAGGATAGGGCATACACGCTGTACTCATTCATATTTATTACAAGGTGAGCAGTTCCCAGAATGTATATCCTGTTTTACACCGTTAACGGTCAAACATATCTTGCTGAAATGTGTAGACTTTGATCCTATGCGACAAAGATACTACACAGTTAATGCTTTGAAAGAGTTATTTGATACTGTAGATCTTAGTCTTGTTTTAGATTTCCTTAAAGAAATCAGACTTTATAAATCAATATAATATTTTCCTGTATATATATTAACTTGTTTACAAGCCCGTTGGCGGGCATTTGTTGATTTAAATATATACATAGTTTATATTGCTACCATATCATCCCTTATTTGTAGATAATTTTATCTTTATACGTTTACATTATTTTTAATTACTACTTCATTCCTTCATGATTATCGTTTTTTGCGCACAATATGATCTATTTATGTGTCGACGTGCCGTAAAACACCATTCATTCATTCATTCACTATAGGTTTAGAAACGGTGTACATATTTTGTAAAATGTGGCTGTTGTTGGCGGGATAGCTACTTTAACGAGCGAAATGCATAAATACGGTAAACATATACAGGCAGAAAAGAAAGAAAGAAAGTACATGGTAAGATAATGCTTTAAACATATAGGAACTGGCCGAGTGCCTGCTTATCAAAAAGCGATAAACATTTATGCCTATATCATTCATAAGCGTATATGAAAAACAGTAACCAAGTTAACATAGTTTAAATTTATGAAGTTAGAACGAAACACTTCACATTTTAAATTGAGTTCATACAACTAAATCGGCTACACAGCATTTTGAAGATCTACTTCCTGTACGACTTCATTTAGTAAAAGCTGAGTGGCCCAACTTGAAAAATTGCAACATTAGATACGCGTTTATTTAGTCATCGATAAGAGGATAGTGAAGAGTTTGCTCGGAGGATCTAGGTATTAGAGAGATGAGCGTTCCGGATATCCCATAATGCTCTCTACTGTCTTCAAGTGGCTATTTTGGTCGGAAGTTGATATTTGAGAGACTTACTGTACTGGAAGTGGGTTGGTAAAACAGCCGGGGCCCCTAGTCGGTGGCATATATATATACCGTGGTGTTTGTGTGTTAGTGTGCATACGCTGTAGTTATTTTATATTGCTTCATATTATACTGATTCCTACTGAGTACATTTAAAAACGCAACATTTTTGATTTTGGATTATTTTAGTCCTCTGTTTTTTTTTATCAAATCAGGATTGTCTTTTATGTTAGTTAGTACACACGTCTCTTTGTCCCAATGGTTAACATACGGCGATAAACAGTACGATTTGCTCTACTTATTTTAAATATATTTCATAAATATAAATTCAAAAAACGTCAAATAATGCGTTTTTAAATGTACTGAGTGTATCAATAAAGGAAAAATTGCACTGTGTGGTCAGGACTTGAAAATCATCGATACCAAGGGCCGTAGGCCTGCGGTTTCGATGTGTTTCTAAGTCCCAAACACCAGGTTTTAATCTCGCAGAATATAATCCCGCTGGAAATATTTTATTTATTATCTGGCAAGGATTTTTATGGATTTAAAACACATGTTTTCGAGAGAATGGACATAATACAAACAAATTCTCACAACTTAAATTGTATGTCCATCTCTCAACATCAAACGAAGAAAATATAAGCTTTATCGTTTTCAGCAATTTCAATTTTTTGTTTGAACGTTACTTTACTTTAAGGGGGAATTGACCTTAATTTAAGGGTACGCATATAAACTATATATATTTGTAAATTTGAAAATATTTGCGATTTGAATCTGAATTGTCGTCACAATATTTTAATAATAGCGTCTCGAATATGGCTGTGTTTTACGTTTTTCATAAAAATCACGTTTGCCATAAAAATCACGTTTGCCATAAAAATTGCGGTTGTATTCAATTGTCAACGTTTTTAGCATCACAAAACGTTAGTTTAGTAGCAACAATTATTTTTTATATCACACTGATTGTCATGATGAGACCTTTCATCAGATATATAAACTATATCATTTAAATTAAACTATTATTTTTAGAATTTCCTATTTCTTTAACCCTTTTTTTGGCTTGAACATTTTAAGAAAAAAAGACATTAAAGTCGTTTATCTATTAAATGGCTCGATAAAAAAATGCACAATTTTAATATGTTGTCGAGAATTTAATTTCCTATCTAAAAGTTGCTGGTCATCGGAATATTTGTTTCAGTATGTTTGTTTTAATGAACACAACACCCTTACGAAAAAGACGTCTCTGTCGACGTCGCATCGTACAAATAATGTACATGTATAACGACCATGACGCTAACACTGGAAACAAACATTGATACATGTATGATTTTAATACCTAGTAAATACTGTTTTCAACTTCTTTTTTCTTTATTCGTATTATTTTTATTTTTTCTTCTTTTCTGGAGGTAATATGAAACATTTAAATTGTATTTGTTTTTTATGCATCATGTCTGATTCGCTCGAATCGCTGGCATAGTATCGCATTTACTATGGTACATGTAATTGATAGTAAGTATATCTTTAGTGTTAAACTCTTACTATGGAAACGTATATCGTCCTTATGGTTTATGATGACTTCATTAAGACGTCTTCGCCTAAAAGTGTTCCAGAAGACACCTTCATCTGATCGCAAATTGCATCTCTTTGTCAAAATTACGATATCATAACCGCATGCCAAAAATAAATAATGTGAATTTGTATTTAAAATAAAGTCTATGTGCTTTTTAATTTACATTTAATTAACTTTATTAGTTTTTAATTTCTTAGTTAAGTCGTTTAATTTTGAATATTTAAAAAAAAAAAAAAGACCGCATCTGCGCACGCCTAAACAGCAGTTAGGACCCTGTTTGGACGGACTATACATATTTGTTCAGTGAACAAGAAATAGAAGCACAGCTGATGGACAGCCACGAAAGTGGAGCGGGCATTTAGTGTTACCCTTGTTCGTCCGTCTGTCAGTCCTTCCGTGCTTTCGACCACCCGTAAAGTCCATTTTTAATTTACAGTATTAGCTTGGCATCGGTGTCGCATGGACACATTGTTCTAGGTTAGTAATTATTTGTTGTCCTATTTAATTTGTATGTCATTATCAGAGAAGTAATGGAATTGCATTTTAGGCCATTATTAAAATAAGGTTTGTTTGCCCAAAATATCGGCCCGCTCCAAACCTTTTTTACAGTAAAATATGTTGGTTTTTTTTCTTTCTTTTTTTTATATATATTTTTAATGGTATGATTGTTTATGATATGATTGTTATATGACTGTTTAATGGTATGACTTTTATTGATGTGATTGTTTAATGGTATGATTGTTTAATGTTATGGTTGTTTAATGGTATGATTGTTTAATGGTATGATTATTTAATAGTATGATTGTGTAATGGTATGATTGTTTAATGGTATGATTGTTTAATAGTATGATTGTTTAATGGTATGATTGTTTAATGGTATGATTGTTTATTGGTATAGTTATTTAATGGTATAATTGTTAAATTGTTTGAGTGTTTAAGGTAAGGTTGTTTAATGGAATGATTGTTTAATGGTATGGTCGTTTAATGGTATGGTTATTTAATGATATGATTGTTTAATGGTAAAAGTGTTTAATGGTATGATTCTTTAATGCACAATGAAACAGGGCAGTGAGAGGTCCGTGTCTCTGTCTTTCCGTCCGTCCGTCTATCCGGATATCTTGTTTTTAATTGGTTTTATTTTGGTTGAATGGTGTTTTACGTCAATTTTAGCACATGTTAGGCCATATATGACGGTCGATGTTTTTGTGGTAGAGGCAGATCACCGTATTGTTTACTAGGTGGAACCAGTACTGTATATCTCCCGCCATCTTAAGAAAAAATCCAAAAGTTGTATCACAGTAATACAGCATGGTTTTCTTATCGAGTATATCTGTCATTGGTCATATTCGTTTGCTAAACAATTAACAGTATTCTCGCAGAGGAACAAAACTTGTTCCAAACGTACACGTTGTGCAATCTCAAAAGTGATTTCGGTAATAACTCATGGTAAAGTGTAAAACACATTTTTTGTCAAAGATTATTTTGATGTGTTGTTAAATTGTCTTTCTTTATGGAAAGCCGTTTGGGACCCCCGCTAAAAACCAAACGGCTTTCCATACTTTCTTATACTTGAAAATGTTTTTAAACAATATGTTTATGTAAGTACATGCACATATTTAAATACCAAACTGGCATGTGCAAAATACCTCGGTCAAGAATCATCTGTCGGCTCATTTCCCACACTTTTCCCAAATCCTCAATTTATTTGCTATTGTATTGTGTCTCATTGCTATATGGAAGGGAATATATATCTTAGTTGCGTGTTTATTGTTGAACATGTAGCGTAATACAGTAACATGCAGGTGGGAAAATAGATGTAGGGGACATTCCCAAATATTTCAGATGGTTTAACATTTCATAAGGCGTCCTATCATTGTGTCAGATGATATCATTAAGTTAAGATTTAATTACATCATACTTGCAATCCGATGTTTGCAGTTATTATCCCCAAATATGTTTTGAATGTTTAAGGTCATTGCAGTCATCATTCTATCTTACGAGCACACATTAATGTCTGTATTACTGAAACAAAACACCACAACCTACGTCAAGATGATATCTGAAAGTTAATGGATAGATCATCAAACGTTTTTAATTTTTAAATTGTTTTTATCATGCATGTGTCCATATGTTAATATCATTTTTTGTAAATGTTCAGCTGCTTATTCGTTGTTTAATGATGTATACATTGGTAACATGTTTTAAGCAATAAAACCCAATCTCATTTGCGGACATTCTTCATGTACTTCACCGACATATATATATATACAACTTACATATTTTTGAATCCCAACTCTATAGACAAAATATAAATGGTTTTAACCAGCCATACCAAACAAAGAAATTGGACCGCCGAATTAATAGTTACCAAGTCATACTTCATTTACGCATATTCAATAACACAACTATTGTAAGAACCCGTGAATAAACCTATACTTTTAATTGGTACATATAAATTATTATATGACCTGAATACCTGGATATATAGAGTTTTGATAAACGGTTGTGTAGTGTAATTTTGCCATTATTTGGCGGTTAGTTTCTTTAACATATAAATATGCGAAAATATGTCTTCACGAGGGACACTTAGCTTGGTACCTCGCTGATCTCGACATTATTTTGGGCTTTGCAACACCATTTCGATATGTTACCAAACTATTTGTAAAACTTGAAACTGTTTGAAGATACGTGGGGCTTCGTTTCGAGAAACTTATTACGATATGTGTACTATAATGTGCAGGGCTTCACTTCATGCGAAGCTAAATGTAGGAACACCCTACCAACCCACCAACAATTTATGTTGAATAGCATGTACATTCCGTCTAGCAGGTTACTATCACTATTACTATGGACAGCTGATTAGTTAAAAATAATTATTGATGTACAATATACCTTTAATATAAATACCGTCAAAGGACGCCATTTTGAAGAAAAAAACACAGCGTCGCAGCTGTGTTTGTAATGTAGACAATCAAAATAATTAAGGTTTGATTATTTGTAAATTTGGTTACATCGATTTCGTTAAAATATAGCTAGTATCACGTTCGTGTGTGATTTTCCCACGCGCCGTGGAAGATTTATTTGAATCAGATACTTGTTATTAAATGTTACATTGAACATATATCTCTTGTTTTTCCTTACCTGTAAATGATATTTAAAACATAGGAATAAAGAGAGATATTAAGTAGTTAATTAATAAAAATGTCATTAAATAAGTGTTTTAATATTGGCCCAGTTAATACCGCATTGGTCAGTTATTGGTCCTCGGACTGTCACATTGGCCCGCGGCCTTCGGCCTTGGACCAATATGACAATCCTTGGACCAATAACTGATCCAATATGAAAACACTTAATTTATAACATCATAATATAGTAAATTTGTAATGTATTTTGAAATTAAAACAAAATTATCCATATCGCGTTTCCAGCTACACCAATTTCCGCTTTTTTTACTGTTTACTTGCAATGCAATAACAGGCGATACACTCATTTATTTACTCACATTCGGAGGCAGGATCCTCGAAAACGGGCCTCTTTGGTCATGTATGTAACATTTGATACTGTAACTTTCGTCCCGCGTATCTCATACTAGTAGATACTACTTCACATACCGGCACTTGACACTAATATTATAAGTTCAAACGATGAATACACTGTCGTTTACAGCAATATTTAATATCACGACAACACAAATTTGGATGCTTAAAATCAAATATTAAAGATTTAAATATGTGTTAATTGTTTAGTTTTAATTTAGAAAATTATAAGAAAGCTTTATTTAAAGGGATGTATATTATAAATGTGTTGCTTCAACACGATGAAAATCAAATGTTTTTTCTTTTTACAATGATGAATATGGATTAGTTAGCCGGGGATATTTATATACTTAAAACGATGATACAATGATGAATATGGACTAGTTAGCCAGGGATAGTTATATACTTAAAACGATGATACAATGATGAATATGGACTAGTTAGCCAGGGATAGTTATATACTTAAAACGATGATACAATGATGAATATGGACTAGTTAGCCAGGGATAGTTATATACTTAAAACGATGATACAATGATGAATATGGACTAGTACGATGTGTAGCCAGGGATAGTTATATACTTAAAACGATGATGTCTTAATGCTACTAAATGGTTTGACCACCAAAGCTTATAGGAGACCATGGGCGGTGGCAGTGACTTATTTCGTTACCAGAACATTGCGATAGCAATGTTACTGTCGGAAATGGTACTTATGTTAAGTATAACCATGACAGTTTGTTTCTCTGGTTCTGGGAAAGCGACACCGGTGAATCTTTATTCTGTTATGACAATCGACGATATATCTGGGGAAGTTTTTCTAGCAGGTGGGAACAAGATTACGTGGATGACAAGTGATCTATCTCCCATGCAAGAATACACAATAGGAGAATCTGTGATACCGTCCAAATGTCACCAGTTTGAAGAGTGCGGTCCCGGAATACCGAATACCGTAACCGTACTTCAAACTTTACGGAACAATGGATCCTTGTTTTTGTTCGTATGTTTGTTGTACGGAAGTGCTACTAATCGCTGTTTTATGATTGACGTTAATAAAAACCAAACATTTCCGGTTGCTTTTAACGAAAACCGCAATGATAGCAATAATACCATGTCGTTAAGTACGTTTTCAAATACCTCAATTACTTTGTTTTTCTGTGACCCAGTGGGGGGAACTATAGCGACAACCATGTACATGTGTATTGCAAAAGACGTTGAAAGTAAAGCACAGTTTATATACCAGAACGCTTTCACTGCAATGAAACTTGAAAACATCGATAAAGCAGACGCTGTTTCAGTTTCATTTGTAAGCAACTACTCCCAACCATTGTCAATGTTTAAAGTAAACCCTACGTACGATTTTAAGATTATTTACGGATTTCGATACAACACGGCGTCCTACTATATCGCGACTTATACAGAAAGATACACAGAAAATAACAACGCGCGTACCGCTTTAATTCAACTGAAGATAACACCATCTGCAACAGAGCTGCGGGAAACATCTTTTACGTGTGGGAGCCATATATATACCTCGTTAAGTAAAGCCAGTGTATATAACGGCGTACTATACACACTGTACCAACATGGTGGCTTTGTCAACTTGTGTGAGCTGTCATTGCCTCAAATTGAAGACACCTTTCAGAAGGTAGAGGAGGATTGCAAATTACACGAGAAGGGGTCCTTTCCACAGTGGCTCCATCTGGACTATAAGGATAGTCATGGGTCTGCATGTAATGCATCAGTATGTACATCATTTGTTGTTGTTTTCATCTTTATAAGTTGGACAACCAATTGATTCCTGGTCTCATTCACCGATGTGTGAATTTGTCAAAATGGATCATTATTATGTTTACTGTATTAACTATATTCCATTGTTAAAGCCCCGTGTGGTCCCATGGCCGTGTCTAGGACAAAGAGTTTATACCCTTTCCTAAGCCATGCATGAGTGAACGAGGCGACTCATATTCAGTTACTTTGTTTCTCCAGCCGATATGAGGTATCTGAATCCATGTCTCATGTTTTTTTTATCTCCATATTAATTATACTTGGATACAGAACGTGCATATCCGCCTCGGCGCTATAGAAACTATATTGTGTTGCGATGCCATGAATATCAGTTTGGTATTATGTCTTGGAGTATTCTTCGAGCATGATAATAAACAAAGGTAATATTTTTGATAACGGAGTTGTATTGTTATCCCGGATTTTTCTGTATACCGGATTCCCCTGTATCCCGGATTCCTGTGTATCCCCGATTCCTGTGTTTCCCCGATTCCTATGTATCCCGGATTCCTGTGTATCCCCGATTTCTCTGTATCCCGGATTCTTGTGTATCTCGGATTCCCCTGTATCCCGGATTCCTGTGTATCCCGGATTCCTGTGTATCCCCGATTCCTATGTATCCCGGATTCCTGTGTATCCCGGATTCCGGTGTATCCCGGATTCCTCCTTATCCTCTACCTATATCCTGTATTGTTATCCCAGATTCCTCTGTATCATCTTGTATCACCAGTCGTGTTATCCCGGATTCCTCCTTATCCGCTACCTATGTCCTTTCGTGTTATCCCGGATTCCTCCTTATCCGCTACCTATGTCCTTTATTGTTATCCCGGATTCCTGTGATTCCTTTGTATCATATTCTATCGCATGTATTATTTTTCCGGATTTCTCTGTATCCTCTCTTTATATTTAACTCTCCCCAGCGCCAACATATGTATCAACATGTCTCATTAAATACGTACTTCGCAGCCAGACGCTTAATAAGAAACATAAACCAAGCATTATTTACTTATATTGTTTTCAAATGCAAATACCCTAACTATTTACCTAGACCTGGAACGTTACCAAGATAAGTAAGATGTTGGCGACATATTACTCCTAGGTTTGTCAATAATTTAACGTATATTTACCATTAACAATATGAGTTAAAGAGGGTATTAATTATTCAAGATAACTGTCTACAAACGCTGAAGTTTTCAATAATGCTACATTCGTTTCGTTATTTCATATTTGCATTCAATATCTTTTGTTTTGTATTCAATATATGTAATTTGTGTTCAACTATGCGATGTTTGACATGGTATTCCTAATTCATATCGTTTCGTTTCTAGTTATCTGTTGTGTTTTTTTCATTTGTATTCTATATTGTCGTTTATAGTGTAAGTCGTACCATTTCTACTCATCATCATCATCATCATTATCATCATCATCATCATCATCATATGTAAAAATATGAGCCAGTCAAAATCCCTATTACACACTTTACCCATAATGCAATGAAATAAATGTTACCCTTATGGGACACAGAAAGCAAATGGCATTTTTAGAATTAGTACATATTATTATTATTATATAATATATGAACTATAGCTGTGTACATCTTAGCTACTGTGGTTTTATATTCTGTATCTGAGAATCGTAGCTCTTATAGGAGAAATTGTAT
Source organism: Cyrtodaria siliqua (assembly GCA_037043455.1). Lineage (NCBI taxonomy): Eukaryota > Metazoa > Mollusca > Bivalvia > Adapedonta > Hiatellidae > Cyrtodaria > Cyrtodaria siliqua. The sequence continues at coordinate 26,703 of JAWPHD010004782.1, forward strand.
CCTATATGTTATGTTCCAGCCATCTATGACATGGTACTAACTATGAAATGTACCAGCCATCTATAACATGGTACTAAATATGTTATGTACCAGCCGTCTACGACATGGTATTAAATATGTACCAGCCTTTTATGACATGGTACTAAATATGTACCAGCCATCTATGACATGGTACTAAATATTACCAGCCGTCTACGACATGGTACTAAATATGTACCAGCCTTTTATGACAAGGTACTAAATATGTACCAGCCATCTATGACATGGTACTAAATATAACCAGCCGTCTACGACATGGTACTAAATATGTACCAGCCTTTTATGACAAGGTACTAAATATGTACCAGCCATCTATGAAATGGTACTAAATATGTACCAGCCATCTATGACATGGTACTAAATATTACCAGCCGTCTACGACATGGTACTAAATATGTACCAGCCTTCTATGACATGGTACTAAATATGTACCAGCCATCTATGACATGGTACTAAATATGTACCAGCCATCTATGACATGGTACTAAATATTACCATCCGTCTACGACATGGTACTAAATATGTACCAGCCATCTATGACATGGTACTAAATATTATCATCCGTCTACGACATGGTACTAAATATGTACCAGCCTTCTATAACATGGTACTAAATATGTACCAGCCATCTATGACATGGTCCTAAATATGTACCAGCCATCTATGACATGGTACTAAATATTACCAGCCATCTATGACATGGTACTAAATATGTACCAGCCATCTATGACATGGTACTAAATATTACCAGCCATCTATGACATGGTACTAAATATTACCAGCCATCTATGACATGGTACTAAATATTACCAGCCGTCTATGACATGGTACTAAATATTACCAGCCGTCTATGACATGGTACTAAATATGTACCAGCCATCTATGACATGGTACTAAATATGTTCCAGCCATCTATGACATGGTACTAAATATTACCAGCCGTCTACGACATGGTACTAAATATGTACCAGCCTTTTATGACAAGGTACTAAATATGTACCAGCCATCTACGACATGGTACTAAATATTACCAGCCGTCTACGACATGGTACTAAATATGTACCAGCCTTCTATGACATGGTACTAAATATGTACCCGCCATCTATGACATGGTACTAAATATTACCAGCCATCTATGACATGGTACTAAATATGTACCAGCCTTTTATGACAAGGTACTAAATATGTACCAGCCATCTATGACATGGTACTAAATATTACCAGCTGTCTACGACATGGTACTAAATATGTACCAGCCATCTATGACATGGTACTAAATATTACCAGCCGTCTATGACATGGTACTAAATATGTACCAGCCATCTATGACATGGTACTAAATATGTACCAGCCATCTATGACATGGTACTAAATATTACCAGCCGTCTACGACATGGTACTTAATATATACCAGCCTTTTATGACAAGGTACTAAATATGTACCAGCCGTCTACGACAAGGTACTAAATATGTACCAGCCATCTATGACATGGTACTAAATATGTACCAGCCATCTATGACATGGTACTAAATATGTACCAGCCATCTATGACATGGTACTAAATATTACCAGCCGTCTACGACATGGTACTAAATATGTACCAGCCTTTTATGACAAGGTACTAAATATGTACCAGCCGTCTACGACATGGTACTAAATATGTACCAGCCATCTATGACAAGGTACTAAATATGTACCAGCCATCTATGACATGGTACTAAATATGTACTAGCCATCTATGACATGGTACTAAATATTACCAGCCGTCTACGACATGGTACTAAATATGTACCAGCCTTTTATGACAAGGTACTAAATATGTACCAGCCGTCTACGACATGGTACTAAATATATACCAGCCTTTTATGACAAGGTACTAAATATGTACAAGCCGTCTACGACAAGGTACTAAATATGTACCAGCCATCTATGACATGGTACTAAATATGTACCAGCCATCTATGACATGATACTAAATATGTACCAGCCATCTATGACATGGTACTAAATATTACCAGCCGTCTATGACATGGTACTAAATATTACCAGCCGTCTACGACATGGTACTAAATATGTACCAGCCTTTTATGACAAGGTACTAAATATGTTCCAGCCATCTATGACATGGTACTTAATATTACCAGCCGTCTACGACATGGTACTAAATATGTACCAGCCTTTTATGACAAGGTACTAAATATGTAACAGCCGTCTACGACACGGTACTAAATATGTACCAGCCATCTATGACAAGGTACTAAATATGTACCAGCCATCTATGACATGGTACTAAATATGTACCAGCCATCTATGACATGGTACTAAATATGTACCAGCCATCTATGACATGGTACTAAATATTACCAGCCGTCTACGACATGGTACTAAATATGTACCAGCCATCTATGACAAGGTACTAAATATGTACCAGCCATCTATGGCATGGTACTAAATATGTACCAGCCATCTATGACATGGTACTAAATATTACCAGCCGTCTAAGACATGGTACTAAATATGTAACAGCCATCTATGACAAGGTACTAAATATGTACCAGCCATCTATGGCATGGTACTAAATATGTACCAGCCATCTATGACATGGTACTAAATATGTACCAGCCATCTATGACATGGTATTAAATATGTACCAGCCATCTATGACATGGTACTAAATATAACAAGCCGTCTATGACATGGTACTAAATATTACCAGCCGTCTACGACATGGTACTAAATATGTACCAGCCTTTTATGACAAGGTACTAAATATGTACCAGCCGTCTACGACATGGTACTAAATATGTACCAGCCTTCTATGACATGGTACTAAATATGTACCAGCCATCTATGACATGGTACTAAATATGTACCAGCCATCTATGACATGGTATTAAATATGTACCAGCCATCTATGACATGGTACTAAATATTACCAGCCATCTATGACATGGTACTAAATATGTACCAGCCATCTATGACATGGTACTAAATATGTACCAGCCATCTATGACATGGTACTAAATATGTACCAGCCTTCTATGACATGGTACTAAATATGAAACCATGAGAGCTATCATATTGTACAACATATACAACTAAAACAAGTATATTGTGGTACAGAATATAAAACCATTCATAAAAACATAATAGCTATCGTACTGTATAAAGATAAAACCATACGAGCTATGGTGTGGCACTGACTATAAAACCATAAGAGCTATGATGTGGCACAGACTATAAAACCATAAGAGCTATGGTGTGGTACATAATATATCAACATAAGGGCTATGATATGGTACAGCATATAAACCCATAACAACGATTATGAAGAGAACATATGAGCTATGGCACGGCGGAACAATATGTAAATGGCAGAACACATAATCCAAATTTTAATAGCTAGGGTACGGTACAAAATATAAATACATAAAAAACTATAATTCTCACAGCTAATATGAAACTTAAAACATTGCACACAGACGTACATATATACATATAATACAATATAAATGAAAACGTATATTACACAAATTATAAAATAAAATATATCGATAAGTCTACGCGTAGGATATAGGTTACAGCATATAGAATCTAAATGGAACAATTATAAATAAAAGTGATTTAAATGGCAAAATATTAAAATATAAATTAAAAAATATATACATAAGGAATAATATTGAATATTAAATCGTTTAACTGGCCATATTCGGCCGATTTAATTTCTAGTATTTTCTTTAACTTTAAGTTTGACGTAATCCAGTAGAAGCTTGCTAGCCTCGCTTTGCGACACCGAGTGTAACCTTGAGCAAATAAGTTACACTGAATCATGAGTCGGAAGCGAACCTTGCTCTTCCGTCACGTATACTATAGTTTATCTTTAGACTTGTAATGTTTGTTGATTTACATATACAGTTTATATTACTACCATATCATCCCTTATTTGTAAATAGTTTTAAATTTATATATTTACATTAATTTTTAATTAATACTTCATTTCTTCATCTTTCATCAGTGGTGCGAACAATATGACCTATTTATTTGTCGACGTGCCGTAAAACACCATTCATTCATTCATTTATTAGACATGTAATGCAATCAGAGAACTTTCAGGGGGAGATGTCCTACAAATAATGAATATGGTGTTAAACATTGAATTCGACAATGAAAAATAAAATCTGACATTAATTTTGTTTGTGCATTTACAGACTGTACCAAAGGTTATACTGTCCCCATCGACCCTGTATTCAAGACCAACAGATGTGACTCTTAAGGTAAATGATGTCGTAGACAACATGGTCGTTCTAAAACAAGGGCAGTCAACCGTTGTTTTGCTATTGACGCATTCACTGGAATTGATAAAGGTAAGGACTTATACTACCGCTTATATTACTGGTGTTGATAAAAGGTTCATCTCTGAGTTTTTGTTGCTGTATGCTAGTAAGCAAGGCAGAATACCTCGGAGTTAGGTTGCGTCATAAAGAAACAATAAGGCGGCAAGTAGTGCGGCCCATTCTGCAATCGTATAAATCTGTTTTAAAAATAGAACAATCTATTAAAGCAACCAAATGTTAACTAGAACACTACACTAGTGTTTCCCTTTCTATCAAGTTTATAGGCTTAGGTATGAAAAAGAAAGGACAGTGGGCAGAGCCTCGTCATTTTCTTTTTTGGAAGACTCACCAAATACATCTGACATATTACTCTCCATATACCAGTATAGTTCCTCCGTGGCCGGGATATTTGAGACTTTCAACGTTCTCGTCTCTCACTGCTGTGGGTTCGAATCCCACTGGGAGCTCGACTTGTCAAGTGAGGCAGTGTCGATTCTTAGGATGGTGGAAGTATGCAGTACGGGTTCTACTCAGGAAAAAGGGGGTTGTCTGCCTCTACCACATATAAATCGACCGTCATATATGGCCTTACATGTGTGCTAAAATGACGTAAAACTCTAATCAAACAAACAAAGTAATATTAGCACATTTGTCATTTAAGAAACAAGCTCTAGAACGAATAGGTCATGTGAATGTTTAAGCCTATTACTTAAATGTACATTATATATAGAATCCTGATATCAACCGGAACCGGAAGAAGAAGAATTTTCAGTCTGACCACTTTTTGGGAAAGTTCAAAACATAATCTCCCGGTGTCAGACCAGTCAGGAAATACTTCCGGGTCGTAGGTGCTAAAATAGTTCCTTGAAAAAATCCAAAGTTTCTAGTTCGCATGTGTTTTTCCCAAGATTAGTTGTTAAATCATTGTTCAATCTAACATGAGGTTAAAGTATTATGTCTGTTGTTATGAATAGTAAGTATTTTACTGTGTTTGCCAGGATTATTTCTTTGGATAGTATGAGCACAGAGGTTAGGTAGAGATGTGGTTTGACAGATGTTTATTTCAAAATACGCATAGTGTGAATGAATTACGCGAATGTTGAAAAACTGAATCGGTGTTTCATTCCATATATGGGACCGTTTGCTAACCAGATGTGTTTAATTCTCAGAATAAAAGTGTACGAATGTTGTGGAACTTGTGACTGATCTCCAAATATAGCCTATATTGTATTGTGTTCAATGGGCTGATTTTCACCGGTCTGACACCTCCCATATAAAGCTGTTTTACGACAAATGTATTTATATATTGCAATTAAAAGTTGTCAGTTTCGCATTTACAATATTATATGTGATAATCATCATAAATATTTGTTTAAAGAAAATTGTCATTTTATCAAAATATGTCTTCAACACACAGGCGAAGTTAGAACCAAACGCCCAGATAATATCCAGGGTAGTGTTGTCCAGTAAAAATGGCAGACCTTATGGTGAACAGCGTAACACTCGAATGTCGTATATGACCCAAACTGACAGAGTGTACTTTATGACAGATAAAGAGGTAAACAAAAGTTAACAGTTGGGACGGTTTGCCCAATCCTTGTTGATAGAGTAAAAACTAATTAACAAGAGAGTTTATTAACAACGACATGGTCATGGAAACTATATTAGGCCTGTGGTAGGTGCCTTCGTTTCTTGCATTGTGTTCTTTATGTCATGAAATAAAAATGCTATGTTGTCATTAATATCAAAGACTGTTTTAAATAAGAATAACGTACATCATCATGAAATATAACCCTTATTCTGCCAAAATATCTACAGAAGAGATTGGGTCAAAGAAAGAATGACTATACCAATTAAAAACATAAAACACTGAGATGCCAAACTACTCGTATTGTATTCGTACACGCATTTCCCTATAAGCTAAAATAAACAACACTCAATTGCATTTGTGTTTGGCATCCGACGTTTAAAATGACCTCAAAATGGTTAACGTCCTTTTTGACGGTTAAAATGACATCTCAAGTGTTAACGTACGCCACGGCAGATGTATTAATACGAAATGGTATACCTCCCCACGGCAGATGTATTAATACGAAATGGTATACCTCCCCAATAACCAATCAGCATTGAGTATTTTAATAAACCATGTTTGATAAGGAGTATACTTCATGGAAGTTATTGTAAAATAGACCTGTTTTTTTTTTTGTTTTTTTTGGGGGGGGGTGTTTGGGGGGTGGGGGAGGGGGGGGGGAACATTACCCACCAACATTGTGTAAGGACATTATTTACAAATAGACGGATTCCGTTAATAAATGTTAAGGCTAATAAAAATCGAAGTTTTTTCCATAAAGTTAAATCTAAGAAAAGCATCTTCATTATCAAAAACTATCATTTCATGAAGTTCATTCTCATTTCAATACCAGCATGCGTGTTAAGATTGTACAATTGTAAAAAAAAAAAAATGTATGTAACTAAGGGTCTTTTTAGACATGTTGCTATGTGTTTTTTTATGTAGATTTTATTTCTAAATAATATTTACCTAGTTAATTACAAGTTCTTTTCCCTTATTCCTTTTTGTTTGAAGCTTTTCTTTTTATCATTATTATTATGTTCACGAGTAATTAGCCGGAAATGCGTGAACATGGACACGTCTTTCCTTTGGCAAATTGCTGCGCAAAGAGTCTACTTAAAACAGAGGGTAAACTTGTCCATATCCATACAAACCCATTCCCACCTTAACTACTAATTGTATCAATGATTTAATGCAGTGTTTTATTCTTTTAGATTGACTTCGTAGATTTGTCAAATTGTGAGGTTCATAACACTATGGCCAGTTGTCATCGTGACGTCATCAACTGCAGATGGTGTCAAAGTTCATCTCCGCGCTGTCTAAAACGTAGCGATTGTGTCGACCCAATTACGGATTACAGGGTAAGCTAAAAATACTATTTTCAATGACTATTTTCTCAGTAACAGTATTGGTTCCGCAGAACTGGCAGTAAAAGTTTTGATTGCCGACACAAATGGTTATGCTGGATTATGTCACGGAAATTTAGCGAACCCCATGAACATATGCTTAAATACTACCCCATGCATTTCGTTAACTTCCAACCAAACATTTCACCATACTTTGGTTCAAATTTCTTCCGAGATAGTCCGGGGGAGATAGTCTGGGGGAGATAGGTCCCCTGGGGGAGATAGTCTGGGGGAGATAGCCTGGGGGAAACAATTTGCGGTCTAATCGCACAATTATATCATTGTATATGTCTTGAGAATAATGGAAGAATATAAGTATAATCAGACTTAATGCATGTACTATTATGAAAATGCTCACGTCGACGACGGGGTGCCCTCGGCCAGTCCTTTGGCAATTGATGTATTTATCTTAATAAAAATAATTTTGTTTATTTGTTTGTATGATGTTAAATGCGTCATTGTCAACACATGTCAGATTATATTTGACCGTCGATATTCTTTTGTGATGGCGGCACTTTTCCTGGGTAGAACTAGTACTGTACACCTCCCGCCATCCGTAAGAATCGACACTTCCTCACTTAGAAGTCGAGCTCACAGTGGGATTCGAACCCGTAGCGGTGAAAGGCGAGAAGGTTTACAACGCAACGTCGTTAACAAAAAAAGACATTGACAATATATTTGATATTTGGGTTGCATTCACAAACCTGTATGTGGTGAGTATAATAGTTATCGATACTTAAGTATATTACTTATTATTTAATGTTTAGTTATTTAGTGCAATTGTCTTTATAGGGAATACCGCCTCTGGTTACAAAAGTACAGCCGCTGTTAGCTCCAATGTCGGGCGGTACACCTATTACCATATCTGGGTTTGAGCTGGACATGGCGAAAAAGAGAAAAGTCATCATAGGAAACAAGATTTGCGCAGTTATAAAGTACGTAATGTGTTAAAATAATTGTTTCTGTATGTGGAATGGTATAAACACACTGTCACCAGAGTCATAAACACACATCTGTCTGCTAAAATACACTATTACACACCATTACTATCCATTTTATGAATATCTTTTAAGAAAATCAGCAAAATCTCAAGATTTTTGAAATTGTCCCCAACCTACTATATACTATTTATTTTACCTCACGTTTACACTCCTGTATAAATTGCCCATACCCTTAGCGTGAAGCAATTTTTATTATTACCCGATCTCCTATATAAATGCTATATCGTCATTTCTTGCTAATTCACTAAGGAAAAGACTGTTCCCGGTGAAAACGAACTGTTACCGGACTTTAGTTTCGACTGTTTCCCTCACGTGCTGGAATTTCGTTTGCGTGACGTCATGTTGCTTTTTTCACCATAGGTTCCCATTATAAAACAAATTTTCATTTTCACTGTTTCGGACAGTAACATTAATCAGGTAATAAAACAGTTATCACATGTGTGTTTGGGGAACAGTCAAAACTGTTTCCCCTTGGTGTCGGGGGATGTCAGTGTGAACTGTTTCCGTCGGCCTATCGGCCTCGGGAAACAGTTCACACTGCCATCCCCTCCACCTCGGGAAAACAGTGTTGACTGTTCCCCAAACACACATGTGATAACTGTATACTGTTCACCGGTAAACAATTTTTATTATTACCTGATCTCCTATATAAATGCTATATCGTCATTTCTTGCTAATTCACTAAGGAAAAGACTGTTCCCGGTGAAAACGAACTGTTACCGGGCTTTAGTTTCGACTGTTTCCCTCACGTGCTGGAATTTCGTTTGCGTGACGTCATGTTGTTTTTTTCACCATAGGTTCCCATTATAAAACAAATTTTCATTTTCACTGTTTCGTACAGTAACATTAATCAGGTAATAAAACAGTTATCACATGTGTGTTTGGGGAACAGTCAAAACTGTTTTCCCGAGGTGGAGGGGATGGTAGTGTGAACTGTTTCCCGAGGCCGATAGGTCACCAGGCTTCTGGCTATGAGGGAAAGTCCTACCCACTGTATACTGTTACACGATGGTGACGTCACGGGAATCGTAAGTCAATCGTAAGACGCTTGGTTTACCAAACGACAATAAAAAAATGTGGCGAGCAGATTTGTTAATATTGTCAACCTTCGGGAAAATAATGTCAACCTCGTCTTCGCCTCGGTTGACAATATTTTCATTGCAAATGTTGTCGTTGTAACCCGTTACATGCCTCTTTACAATGCTTATAGTAGACGTTTCCCAGTAATGGTAAACTTCCCAAGGAAATCGCGAATTAACAAAAATCAAAAGTAATTTATTTCAAATACAAATACATTAAAGATAATGTATTCCATACTTGAAGGGGCACCCGACAATCTTACAGCATTTATCAAGAATTAATATTAACACCTCAGTTTATTAATCGAATACCATTTTGACTTTAACTGTGTATGCATATCATTTAATATTTGATTTTCATTTTCTTATTAATGGAATCTAATCAAAGTTTAATAAAATTGAATATCGATTTGCTTTGAACTATTTGTATAATTATTATTAATGATTTGAAAGTATGCAGTTACATAGAAAAACTAACTAACTTGTCGTATGATCTCTTAATGGTCACATGTTTAACGTTTACATAAATTGCATTTGTTCAATCATTAATGTTAATTATAAGAATTGTATTAAGCCATTTGTTTTTGCATATTATTAATTTTTGATATTATTGCACCAATAATATATTAAAACTTGTAGTATAAGACAAAATAGTGAATACTTAAAATTTGATTTATTTAAATGTCACCAGGGTAAAAGTAAAATAGATAAATATATATATATATAAATCGAGACACCCATTTCAAACACTTGAAAATTGCCGTCTGTCCCTTTAAGATGAGGCCGTGGCGTAACAGTTAGCACCCCGGTTTAGTATTCAATTCGGTGGATCCGTGCATTCTATCCCAGCCAGGATACAATTTGGAACTTCTTATTAATAAAAAGAGAATTTCACACCTGACCAGTCACACCTGACCAGTCACACCTCAGTCCTTCGGCTGAGTGTTTAAAGTCCCTACGCACCATTACCAGGATGTTAACAGGCACACATGTACACTATTTCTAGGCTACTGGCGAGGAGGTAGCTCCAAACTATATAAAAGGACAAAATAAAAGGCTTTAACCAGCCATACCATACCACAAAACAGGAACTTTGAATTAAAAGTTTCCAGCTCATAATTAATTTTACGCATATTTAATCACGGGTATTTTAAGAACTCGTGAATAAACCTGTATTTTTAATCGGCGCATATACATAAGTATATCACCTAAACACCTTGATAGAGTTTACAAAAACGATATTATTATGTAATTTTGCCGTTATTTTGCGGGTTAGTTTCTTTAAACCAAGGTCTGCTGGCTAAAATGCCCAGTGCAAGTATAAACGCAAATATGTACGCACATTTTGAAGTACCACATGCTGGCAAATTAAACATTTCATAAGTACACAAACATACGTACAGATACATATATAAAATACAAACACTTCGTTATATGTACACGAACGTATGTACATATGTAAAATACAAACACGACATAATGTGTACACAAACATACGTACAAATACATATGTAAAATACAAAAACGTCACAATATGTACACAAACATACGCACACATACATATGTAACAACACGTCGTTATATGTACACAAACATACGTACAGATACATATGTAAAATACAAACACGTCACAATATGTACACAAACATACGCACAAATACATATGTAAAATAAAAAAACGTCACAATATGTTCACAAACATACGCACACATACATATGTAACAGCACTTCGTTATATGTACACAAACTTACGTACATATACATATGTAAAATACAAACACGTCACAATATGTACACAAACATACGCACACATACGTATGTAAAATACCAAACATTTCACAATCTGTACACACACACACGTATACATTAGTATGTAAAATACAAACACTTCATAATATGTACACAAACATACTTTCATATACATATGTAAAATACAAACATTTCATAATATGTACACAAACATACGCACACATACATATATGTAAAATACAAACATTCATAATGTGTACACAAACATACGTACACATACATATGTAAAATACAAACACTTCATAATATGTACACAAACATACGCACTCATACATATGTAAAATACAAACACTTCATAATATGTACATAAACATACGCACACATACATATGTAAAATACAAACACTTCATAATGTGTACACAAACATACGCACACATACGTATGTAAAAACAAACACTTCATAATATGTACACAAACATACGCACATATATATATATAAAATACAAACACTTCATAATATGTACACAAACATACGCACACATACATATGTAAAATACAAACCTTCATAATGTGTACACAAACATACGCACACATCGTATGTAAAATACAAACACTTCATAATGTGAACACAAACATACGCACACATACATATGTAAAATACAAACACTGCATAATGTGTACACAAACATACGCACACATACATATGTAAAATACAAACACTTCATAATGTGTACACAAACATACGCACTCATACATATGTAAAATACAAACACTTCATAATGTGTACACAAACATACGCACACATACATATGTAAAATACAAACACTTCATAATGTGTACACAAACATACGCACACATACATATGTAAGAACAAACACTTCATAATATGTACACAAACATACGCACACATATATATATATAAAATACAAACACTTTATAATATGTACACAAACATACGCACACATACATGTTTAAAATACAAACACTGCATAATGTGTACACAAACATACGCACACATACATATTTAAAATACAAACACTTCATAATATGTACACAAACATACGCACACATACATATGTAAAATACAAACCTTCATAATGTGTACACAAACATACGCACACATACATATGTAAAATACAAACACTTCATAATGCGAACACAAACATACGCACACATACATATGTAAAATACAAACACTTCATAATGTGTACACAAACATACGCACACATACATATGTAAAATACAAACACTTCATAATGTGTACACAGACATACGCACACATACATATGTAAAAACAAACACTTCATAATATGTACACAAACATACGCACACATATGTATATAAAATACAAACACTTCATAATATGTACACAAACATACGCACACATACATATTTAAAATACAAACACTTCATAATGTGTACACAAACATACGCACACATATATATGTAAAATACAAACACTTCATAATATGTACACAAACATACGCACACATGTATATGTAAAATACAAACTCTTCATAATGTGTACACAAACATACTTTCATATACATATGTAAAATACAACCATTTCATAATATGTACACAAACATACGCACACATACATGTGTAAAATGCCATCACTTTATAATATGTACACAAACATACGCACACATACATATATGTAAAATACAAACCTTCATAATGTGTACACAAACATACGTACACATACATATGTAAAAACAAACACTTCATAATATGTACACAAACATACGCCCACAGATATATATAAAATACAAACACTTCATAATATGTACACAAACATACGCACACATACAAATTTAAAATACAAACACTGCATAATGTGTACACAAACATACGCACACATACATATGTAAAATACAAACACTTCATAATATGTACACAAAAATACGCACACATACATATGTAAAATACAAACCTTCATAATGTGTACACAAACATACGCACACATCGTATGTAAAATACAAACACTTCATAATGTGAACACAAACATACGCACACATACATATATAAAATACAAATACTGCATAATGTGTACACAAACATACGCACACATACATATGTAAAATACAAACACTTCATAATGTGTACACAAACATACGCACTCATACATATGTAAAATACAAACACTTCATAATGTGTACACAAACATACGCACACATACATATGTAAAATACAAACACTTCATAATGTGTACACAAACATACGTACACATACATATGTAAAAACAAACACTTCATAATATGTACACAAACATACGCACACATATATATATAAAATACAAACACTTCATAATATGTACACAAACATACGCACACATACATATTTAAAATACAAACACTGCATAATGTGTACACAAACATACGCACACATACATATGTAAAATACAAACACTTCATAATATGTACACAAACATACGCACACATACATATGTAAAATACAAACCTTCATAATGTGTACACACACATACGCACACATACATATGTAAAATACAAACACTTCATAATGTGAACACAAACATACGCACACATACATATGTAAAATACAAACACTTCATAATGTGTACACAAACATACGCACACATACATATGTAAAATACAAACACTTCATAATGTGTACACAAACATACGCACACATACATATGTAAAAACAAACACTTCATAATATGTACACAAACATACGCACACATATATATGTAAAATACAAACACTTCATAATATGTACACAAACATACGCACACATGTATATGTAAAATACAAACACTTCTTATATACACAAACATACGTACATATACATACGTTATGCAAAATACCAAACATTTCACAATATATACACAAGCACACGTCACACAAAATTACATAGACTCGTTGATATGGAAAACAAACAGGCTGCAATTCTTCACAATATGTACGCAAATATACGTACAAATACAAAACGACATATACACGTGTATAATACAGCATATACACGTGTATAATGACAGCAAATCGGCTGCACATTTGCTCTCGGTCCCATGGACTGGGCATGCTGATATTTCTTTGGTGCTCAACATGTCAGTTATAGAGCAGTCAATACTGTAAGCAACATTTAAATTGTAAATGACTAGTTACATTTCAGCACAAATATTTACTTACACTTTTGTATCAATGCTGCCGTCTGTGTACCGACGGAAGGGGTCTTTGATTATTAGATCCATTCTCTGATAATATCGAAATTGTATTATAAAATAATCGTACACATTATAATACATGCAATTTAATACCGTGTCAATTCAGATGGTGTAAAATTTGATAACTATTCTGTGATGTTGGTCGATTTCTGTTTTGTCTTCGTTTTCATACATCACGGCAAATACTAGCTCGATTTGCAAAATGTAGGTGTTTTTAAGCACTTTAGTCTATATTTAAAAGTATGTTTGTTTACCCGAACGCGAGGGGGTCTAAATAATCGACCGACTCTAAGCATTTTTTTTCAGTAAACATATAATTTTTTAGTCGTATCATTTCGGGACCGCATTTTATATTGTCCTTCATTGTAAACGATCCGCATTTGTTTACGTTCCCTCACTGTCACGGAGACGCTCATTTCTAATAGTTAGTACTTGAGTTACCTGCCTTTATTATTCGCGCGGTGGCACTCCGTCTAGCGGATGCCATCGGTTATTTTCGCTGTTTTTATTATGCGTTTAATCCGGGCTTATATGCATACTTGGGAGGAAAACAATTATTTTCCTACCTGCCTATCCATCTGAATAATCTAAGGTCGGGTGTTTGGGCGAAAACTAAGACTTTTTTAAGTTGTAACATATCACGTATATATTATATCAATCCGTGATTAGTTGTAACATATCACGTATATATTATATCAATCCGTGATTAGTTGTAACATATCACGTATATCAATCCGTGATTAGTTGTAACATATCATGTATATATGTTTAGAGCGCTTGTTTCAGCATTTACATGAGCAGTTTTAATAAATCATAAGAACGTAATTTTAGTGGTAAATAAAAATACCTTAGTTTTGAAAATACATATTTTACAGCCAACATGTTTTTCGATGGGGCTTTTTCCATGTAAATTCCTTATTGAATATAGAAACAAATATTGTAAAAATAGTTCATGCAGCATAATTTTGCATTTGAAATGCCATATCAAAAACCACTTTCGAGCGCGAAATTATTATTTCTCCACCGATTTTGAAAAATAAGATATTTTATTTAGCATTACAAATGTTTGTTTCATTGATACTAATCTTATTTTTGTAGTGAATACATGTTGCCTTAAAATTTAAAAAAAGGACTCCGGGTGAAACAAGCAGCGTAAACAAAAGCTAGATGCATACCCTTCGGCATTTCAGAGAAGATACAGTGCTGTTGTTGTCTCTTTTACAGCGAGTCCGTTACACAGTTCTCCTTCAAATGCATAGTCCCGGCCCTAGACGATACACCGTCTGTAGTACCAGCCCTAGACGATTCAACGTCTGTAGTACCAGCCCTAGACGATACACCGTCTGTAGTACCAGCCCTAACCGATACACCGTCCGTAGTACCAGCCCTAGACGATACACCGTCTGTGAGGCCTTACCAGGTGGCTGTTGCGGTAATCGTGGATGGACAGTCATTTATAGAAAACCTTTCCTACGTCGAGGATCCAGTTATAACTAGTCTGTCTCCAAATAGCACGATAAGAAGGTAATCGAGTTGCTACAGGATACCGTGCACAAAACCGTGACGAAGTTCACCTTGAAAGACTTGTTACGCAATTAACCTTTACACATTTAACACGTGACACTTAACGACTACTGAGTTCACCGTTACACATATAACAAGTCTCACTTAACGACTACTCAGTTTACTTTTACACACAGTGACACTTAACGACTACTCAGTTCACATTTACACATATATTACGTCTCACTTATCGACTACTGAGTTCACTTTTACACATAGTGACACTTAACGACTACACATTTACACATATAATAAGTGACACTTAACAGCTACTGAGTTAACCTTTACACATATAATACGTCTCACTTAACGACTACTCAGTTTACTTTTACACATATAATAAGTGTCACTTGACGGCTACTGAGTTCACTTTTACACAAATAATAAGGGTCTCTTAACGACAACTGAGTTCACTTTTACGCATATAATAAGTCTCACTTAACGACTTCTGAGTTCGCTTTTAAACGTTTAATTGTACACATATAATAAGTGACACCTAACGGATACTGAATTCACTTTTACACATATAATAAGTGACACTTGACGGCTATGAGTTCACTTTTACACATATAATAAGTGTCACTTAACGACTAATGAGTTCATTTTTACGCATATAATAAGTATCAATTAACGATTACTGAGTTCACTTTTACACATATAATAAGTATCACTTAATGACTACTGAGATCGCATTTACACATACAGTAAGTCTCACTTAACGACTACTGAGTTCACTTTTACGCATATAATAAGTGACACTTAACGACTACTGAGTTCACATTTAAACATATAATAAGTGTCACTTGACGACTACTGAGTTCACGTTTACGCATATAATAAGTATCACTTAACGACTACTGAGTTCATTTTTACACATATAATAAGAGTCACTTAATGACTACTTAGTTCATTTTTAGCTCTACTGGCCAAGGGCCAGCAGAGCTTATGGGATGGTGTGTTGTCCGTCTTCCGTCGTCCGTCGTCCGTTAACTTTTCTTCAAACGACTTCTCCTCAGAAACCGCTTGGCTAATTTTGACCAAACTTCACATGGATGATCCTTAGATGAATGCTTTTTAGATTTGTTAAAATTAGGTCAGCGCTACATCCAAGATGGCTGCCATTACCATATATGGTCGAAACCTTAAAAAATCATCTTCTCCAGAACCGCTGGACAGATTTCAACAGTTTTTCTTTTAAAATGATCGCCAAGGCCTAGACTATCAAGATTGTTCAAATAAAGTCCCCGCGGTCAAAAATGGCCGTGCCCCGGGGGTCCAAAGTTTGTATATTGAGGTTTTGCATGTTTTTCATATAGACATATAGGAAAAAACTTTAAAAAATCTTCTTTTCTGAAACCACAAGGCACAGAGCTCTCATGTATTACATGTAGCATCAGCTTATGGTCCTCTACTAAGTTTGTTCAAATGGTGACCCTTGGGTCAAATTTGTCCCCGCCCCGGGGGTCACAGTTTTACATAGACTTATATAGGATTTTTTTTTTAAAATCTTCTTCTCGGAAACTACAACAGCCAGAGTTTGATATTTTGCATTTACTATAAGCTTATGGTCCTTTACCAAGTTTGTTCAAATGTTGACCCTCGGGTCACATTTGGCCCCGCCCCAAGGGTCACATGTTTTACATAGACATGTATAGGGAAAAACTTAAAAAATCTTCTTCTCTGAAACTGCAAGAGCCAGAGGTTTAATATTTTGCATTTGCAATAAGCTTGTGGTCCTCTACCAAGTTTGTTCAAATGGTGACCCAGGGGTCACATTTGGCCCCACCCGGGGGTCACAGTTTTACATAAGCTTGTATAGGGAAAAACTGGAAAAAAAATTCTTCTCTGGAACCACATGGCACAGAGCTCTCATGTATTACATGTAGCATCAGCTTATGGTCCTCTACTAAGTTTGTTCAAATGGGGACCCTGGGGTCAAATTTGTCCCCGCCCCGAGGGTCACAGTTTTACATAGACTTATATAGGATTTTTTTATAAAAAATCTTCTTCTCGGAAACTTCAAGAGCCAGAGGTTTGATATTTTACATTTATTATAAGCTTATGGTCCTTTACTAACTTTGTTCAAATGGTGACCCTGGGGTCACATTTGGCCCCGCTCCAAGAGTCACATGTTTTACATAGACATGTATAGGAAAAAAGACTTAAAAAATCTTCTTCTCGGAAACTGCAAGAGCCAGAGGTCTAATATATTGCTGTTGCTATAAGCTTTTGGTCCTTTACCAATTTTGTTCAAATGGTGACACAAATGGGGTCACATCTGGCACCGCCCCGCGGGGGTCACAGTTGTACATCGATGCTTGTTTTAAATTTTTTAATTTCTTTACTTTTTAATATATTTTTTTTATATTTTTTTTAATTTTTATTTTTATTATTTTGTTTTAAATGTTTTTTTTGTGTTTTTTTTATTATTGTTTTTTTTTTTTTTTTTTTATTTTTTTTTATTTTTTTTTTTTTCATTTTTTTTTTTTTTTTTCATTTTTTTTTTTTTTTTTTTCATTTTTTTTTTTTTATTAACTTGGAAAACCAGCCAGATCAGACCAGTAATGGCGGAGTTATTGCTATATTTTGCCTCTTTAAAACGATAGTCACTTGCTTCATTGATGTCATAAGAGCCATATTAGCCAGTAGAGCGTCCACAGGCCCTCTTGGGCCTCTTGTTACACATATAATAAGTGTCACTTGACGGCTATTAAGTTTGCTTTTACTCATACAGTAAGTCTCACTTAACGACTACTGAGTTCACTATTACGCATATAATAAGACTCACTTAACGACTTCTGAGTTCACTTTTACGCATATAATAAGTCTCACTTAATGACTATTAAGTTCACTTTTACACATACATTAAGTCTCACTTAACGACTACTGAGTTCACTTTTACGCATATAATAAGTCTCACTTAACGATTACTAAGTTCACTTTTACACATTTAATAAGTGTCACTTGTCGGCTATTGAGTTTGCTTTTACTGTAAGTCTCACTTAACGACTACTTAGTTCACTTTTACGCATATAATAAGTCTCACTTAACAACTTCTGAGTTCACTTTTACGCATATAATAAGTCTAACTTAACGATTACTGAGTTCACTTTTACACATATAATAAGTCTCACTTAACGACTACTTTGTTCACTTTTACGCATATATTTCGTGTAACTTAACGTCTACTGAGTTCACATTTACGCATATAATAGGTGACTCTTAACGACTACTGAGTTCACATTTACACATATAATAAGTGTCACTTGACGACTACTGAGTTCACTTTTACGCATATAATAAGTATCACTTAACGACTACTGTGTTCATTTTTACACATATAATAAGTGTCACTTAACGACTACTGAGTTCATTTTTACACATATAATAAGTGTCACTTGACGGCTATTGAGTTTGCTTTTACTCATACAGTAAGTCTCACTTAACGACTTTTGAGGTAACTTTTACGCATATAATAAGTCTCACTTAACGACTTCTGAGTTCACTTTTACGCATATAATAAGTCTCACTTAACGACTACTGTGTTCACTTTCACGCATATAATACGTGTAACTTAACGACTACTGAGTTCACATTTACGCATATAATAAGTCTCACTTAACGACTACTGAGTTCACTTTTACGTATATAATAAGTCTCACTTAACGACTACTGAGTTCACTTTTACGCATATAATAAGTCTCACTTAACGACTTCTGAGTTCACTTTTACGCATATAATAAGTCTCACTTAACGACTACTGTGTTCACTTTCACGCATATAACACGTGTAACTTAACGACTACTGAGTTCACATTTACGCATATAATAAGACTCACTTAACGACTACTGAGTTCACTTTTACGTATATAATAAGTCTCACTTAATGACTACTGAGTTCACTATTAAACATACAGTAAGTCTCACTTAACGACTACTGAGTTCACTTTTACACATATAATAAGTATCACTTAACGACTACTAATATCACTTTTACACATACAGTAAGTCTCACTTAACGAATACTGAATTCACATTTACGTATATAATAAGTCTCACTTAACGACTATTGAGTTCACTTTTACGCATATAATAAGTATCACTTAACGACTACTGAGTTCACTTTTA
The DNA here is from genome assembly GCA_037043455.1 of Cyrtodaria siliqua. Classification (NCBI taxonomy): domain Eukaryota; kingdom Metazoa; phylum Mollusca; class Bivalvia; order Adapedonta; family Hiatellidae; genus Cyrtodaria; species Cyrtodaria siliqua. The sequence goes on from JAWPHD010004782.1 coordinate 46,759, forward strand.
CACATACAGTAAGTCTCACTTAACGAATACTGAATTCACATTTACGCATATAATAAGTGTCACTTAACGACTACTGAGTTCACATTTACACATATAATAAGTGTCACTTGACGACTACTGAGTTCACTGTTACGCATATAATAAGTATCACTTAACGACTACTGAGTTCACTTTTACACATATAATAAGTGTCACTTAACGACTACTAAGTTCATTTTTACACATATAATAAGTGTCACTTGACGGCTATTAAGTTTGCTTTTACTCATACAGTAAGTCTCACTTAACGACTACTGAGTTCACTTTTACGCATATAATAAGTCTCATTTAACGACTTCTGAGTTCACTTTTACGCATATAATAAGTCTCACTTAATGACTATTGAGTTCACTTTTACACATACATTAAGTCTCACTTAACGACTACTGAGTTCACTTTTACACATATAATAAGTCTCACTTAATGACTACTGAGTTCACTATTAAACATACAGTAAGTCTCACTTAATGATTATTGAGTTCACTTTTACACATACAGTAAGTCTCACTTAACGACTACTGAGTTCATTTTTACACATATAATAAGTGTCACTTGACGGTATTACGTTTGCTTTTACTCATACAGTAAGTCTCACTTAACGACTACTGAGTTCACTTTTACGCATATAATAAGTCTCACTTAACGACTTCTGAGTTCACATTTACGCATATAATAAGTCTCACTTAATGACTATTAAGTTCACTTTTACACATACATTAAGTCTCACTTAACGACTACTGAGTTCACTTTTACGCATATAATAAGTCTCACTTAACGATTACTAAGTTCACTTTTACACATTTAATAAGTGTCACTTGTCGGCTATTGAGTTTGCTTTTACTGTAAGTCTCACTTAACGACTACTTAGTTCACTTTTACGCATATAATAAGTTTTACACATATAATGACACTTGACGTCTACTGAGTTCAACTGTACAAATATAATAAGTGACACTTAACGGATACTGGGTTCACTTTTACACATACAGAAAATCTCACTTAACGACTACTGAATTCACCTTTACACATGTAATAAGTGCCTTAAGAACTTCTGATTTAACGTTTACGCATATAAAAAGTGTCACTTAACGACTGATCTGACGTTTACACATATAATAAGTCTCACTTAACGACTTCTGAGTTCACATTTACGCATATAATAAGTCTCACTTAATGACTATTAAGTTCACTTTTACACATACATTAAGTCTCACTTAACGACTACTGAGTTCACTTTTACACATATAATAAGTCTCACTTAATGACTACTGAGTTCACTATTAAACATACAGTAAGTCACACTTAACGATTACTGAGTTCACTTTTACACATTCAGTAAGTCTCACTTAACGACTACTGAGTTCACTTTTACGCATATAATAAGTTTTACACATATAATGACACTTGACGTCTACTGAGTTCAACTGTACAAATATAATAAGTGACACTTAACGGATACTGGGTTCACTTTTACACATACAGAAAATCTCACTTAACGACTACTGAATTCACCTTTACACATGTAATAAGTGCCTTAAGAACTTCTGATTTAACGTTTACGCATATAAAAAGTGTCACTTAACGACTGATCTGACGTTTACACATATAATAAGTGTCATTTAACGGCTACTGAGTTAACCTGTAAATATATAATTAGTGTCACTTAACGGTTACTGATCTCACGTTTTCACACATCAGTGTCACTTAACGGCTACAGATCTCACGTTTACACATATAATAAGTGTCACTTCTCCGATATATTCCACTCACTTTGACATTTATAGGCAGTGTCATTTTAAGGCTACTAAACACTCTGAAGCATTATGTGTTGTGTGTTATGTATCGATAAGCAGATAGGATTTATATTAAATCAGGCCGACAATTTAAAGTCACACGTTTCATTAGTTTTAAAAGTAGGTAATTCACTCCTGGGGATTCTGTATCTGCGAGAACTGGTTAGTGCATAGTACAAACGGTTATATCAATGAAATGTATTGACAATCTTTGACGGTGTTTATTTTGTATGAAACTCCGACAATTTCAAATACAAGAAATATACTTGGAATTATTAAAGTAATACCCGATAGTCATTATTATTTTTTCAGTTTCGTAAATTGTGTTATTTGTATCTAGTTATGCCATTTCATTGTCATTATTTGTAGAAATTGTGAAAAGAAAAACAATTACCAAAGCTGTATGGATGATATGAAAGTCATATGAATATACATGTGCCAAACAAATTTCAATTACTTAAACTTAGGAACGATCTGCATTTGTGTTACTTTACGCTACGAAGTAGAAGAGAACACCGTACTAAAAGTTAGGATCTACAGTAATAGCTTTAGTACGAAAGATAGCGCTTATATGCTTGTATGATAGCGATACGATTCTACCCCACTACCATGTGCCCGCTGCGTACAGATTCCCCAGGAGTGTATTTTAATGATTGTATTTTCTTTTCGGTTTTAGTGGTGGCATTTTACTGACACTATTAGGAAGGCATCTGTTAGAAATTATGGCAGATGCAGAGCTGTATTTACTTGCCGGAGACACAAGCGTAGTATCAGTAAGTATTTCTTTGGATCAACGTTGCAAAAGTGTGTTAATTAAGTTGTCAATACAAAAAGAACAGTTTGTTTTCTGTTTAAGTTATTAACATTGTATAAATAATGTTTGACGCAAACTCATAATTTTGAAGTGAATCATTCATTACCCCTCATGAACAGACTCAATAAAACCGAGTCTGCTGCTTGTATCTCTTATTTGTGTTTGCTGCTTCCACGGCATCCCCTTTTCAGTATTTATTTATATATGAGTTTATTCCAATCACCTAATTGATTGCACTAAAAACACTGTTGTAAATTGCCGTATACATTACGGTTAAACCAAATCAGTCGCAACACTACTGCCCCAACAACATGTCCGCTTACTGTGGTTTACGTCATCACTTCATTGTGTTCGTCTTTTGCCCAAAAGATTACAATCGAACCCAACCACATAACAAGCATTAAGATGGCATGCATTTGATTTATAGTTTAAAATGTGCGTATTATATTATGGCTTGTGATTCTGACTGAAATATTGGAAGATACTACTGTATTAAGCAATTAAGCATTTGAACATTTTGGATGTAGAGTAGGAATTTATACACTTTGAAATGAAATTACCAATTCCATTTCTCCTCTGACCTTACATATACTTTAACACGTTAAAGATTAAATTTAAAATTATTTATTTACTTATAAAAAACTCATTATTTATGTAAATTAAGGACTCTTTGTTCACTTCTCGTGATAACAAAGTTAAAGCAGTGATTTATCTTGTTAATGTTATTGAAGTCAGTGGGAACTTTTCTATTGTTACACGATTGATAATTTTTCAGTTTAGGTGGTCGGCAAGTCCAAAATGTTTATATAAGAAAACATGTCTATAAAATAAAGTTTACACATTCAAAACACATTTCTCTATTCCCCAGATTGGCTCTAAGTGTAACATTTCACTAGATGGGTTACTCATGCAGTGTTTATCACCACCATTGAATACTGAAGCCAACGAAGTCAAATTGCGCTTCTCTCTGAATCCCACGTCTCAACATTTCGTAAATATCGATGACGCGGTGTGGGGAGCACTTACGGTTCGTGACGACCCAATTGTGTATGGATTCCTGGTTGATGGTATCGTGTCGTATCAAGTGTTATTATCTGTAAACCAGTTTCAACTGGTATCAATCAAGGTAAACTACGTAAACCAGTCATACATTATATAAATCAAGATGTGCTACATAAACCAGTCGCACTTGTTATCATTCATGGTAAGACTTCGTAAACCAGTCATCAATGATATATATCAAGGTATTCTACGTAAAACAGTCACACCTTCAGTCATATTAATGCAACGTAAACCAGTCATAAATTATATCAATAAAGATATGGTACGAAAACCAATCACACTTGTTATCATTCATAGTAAGGCTTCGTAAACCAGTCACAAATGATATAACTAAAGGTATGTTAGTAAACCAGTCACACTTATTATCAGTGAAGGTATGCTACGTAAACCAGTCACGCCTTTGATCAGTCCTAATACTGCAACGCAAACCAGTCACAGATGATATAAATAAGGTATATTATGTAAATCAGTCAAAATTGTTATCAGGTGTAACACGCCATTATTTTTGCATTGAGTTGTATATGAATTAAAATGTAAATTGCAGCCATGTTGTCATTTATATCTAGGCCCAAATCAAAAATGAATAACTTACATTCTCATCACAAATGACATATATGCTGCCAAAATATCCACAGAAAAGTGGGGGTCATGTATCTTCTAAGAAAGAACTCGTCTCATGTATGAATGCTCCCTTTAAAAACATAAACACTGAGATGTGAAAATATTGTATTCATACACTCCTTTCCATATAAGCAAAAAAATAATTCAAAACTCACAATTCTAACATGACAATGCTTGAAAAATGCAACAAATATGTCAACAATGTGATATAACCAAAATTGACACTTTAAATTAGTGAAAATGCTTTTTTTTACAAAAAGAAATGAGAATTATTTACAGACCGCCATTATGCTACCCCAGGCCGATACTTCCTGTGATGCAATGGGTATGTTATACCATCAGTGAAGGTCAGCTATGTAAACCGGTCACACATTATATAAATCAAGGTATACTACGTAAACCGGTCACACATAAACCGGTCACACATTATATAAATCAAGGTATACTACGTAAACCGGTCACACGTTATATAAATCAAGGTATGCTACGTAAACCGGTCACACATTATAAATCAAAGTATACTACGTAAACCAGTCACACATTATATAGATCAAGTTATACTACGTAAATGGTCACACATTATATAAATCAAGGTATACTACGTAAACCAGTCACACATTATATAAATCAAGGTATACTACGTAAACCAGTCACACATTATATAGATCAAGTTATACTACGTAAACCAGTCACACATTATATAGATCAAGTTATACTACGTAAATGGTCACACATTATATAAATCAAGGTATACTACGTAAGCCGGTCACGCATTATATAAATCAAGGTATGCTACGTAAACCGTTCATGCATTATATAAATCAAGGTATGCTACGTAAACCGTTCATGCATTATATAAATCAAGGTATGCTACGTAAACCGGTCACACATTATATAAATCAAGGTATACTACGTAAACCAGGCACACATTATATAAATCAAGGTATACTACGTAAATGGTCACACATTATATAAATCAAGGTATACTACGTAAACCGGTCACACATTATATAAATCAAGGTATGCTACGTAAACCGGTCACACATTATATAAATCAAGGTATACTACGTAAACCAGTCACACATTAAATAGATCAAGTTATACTACGTAAATGGTCACACATTATATAGATCAAGTTATACTACGTAAATGGTCACACATTATATAAATCAAGGTATACTACGTAAGCCGGTCACGCATTATATAAATCAAGGTATGCTACGTAAACCGTTCATGCATTATATAAATCAAGGTATGCTACGTAAACCGGTCACGCATTATATAAATCAAGGTATACTACGTAAACCAGTCACACATTATATAGATCAAGGTATACTACGGAAACCAGTCACACATTATATAGATCAAGTTATACTACGTAAATGGTCACACATTATATTAATCAAGGTATACTACGTAAGCCGGTCACGCATTATATAAATCAAGGTATACTACGTAAACCGTTCATGCATTATATAAATCAAGGTATGCTACGTAAACCGGTCACGCATTATATAAATCAAGGTATGCTACGTTAACCGGTCACACATTATATAAATCAAGGTATGCTACGTTAACCGGTCACACATTATAGAAATCAAGTTATACTACGTAAATGGTCACACATTATATAAATCAAGGTATACTACGTAAGCCGGTCACGCATTATATAAATCAAGGTATGCTACGTAAACCGTTCATGCATTATATAAATCAAGGTATGCTACGTAAACCGGTCACACATTATATAATTCAAGGTATGCTACGTTAACCGGTCACACATTATATAAATCAAGGTATGCTACGTTAACCGGTCACACATTATAGAAATCAAGGTATGCTACAGAAACCGGTCACACATTATATAAATCAAGGTATACTACATAAACCGGTCACACATTATATAAATCAAGGTATACTACGTAAACCGGTCACACATTATAGAAATCAAGGTATGCTACAGAAACCGGTCACACATTATAGAAATCAAGGTATGCTACAGAAACCGGTCACACATTATATAAATCAAGGTATACTACGTAAACCGGTCACACATTATATAAATCAAGGTATACTACATAAACCGGTCACACATTATAGAAATCAAGGTATGCTACGTAAACCGGTCACACATTATATAAATCAAGGTATACTACGTAAACCGGTCACACATTATATAAATCAAGGTATACTACGTAAACCAGTCACACATTATATAAATCAAGGTATGCTACGTAAACCAGTCACACATTATATAAATCAAGGTATACTACGTAAACCAGTCACACATTATATAAATCAAGGTATACTACGTAAACCAGTCACACATGATATAAATCAAGGTATACTACGTAAACCAGTCACATTTTTTATCATTTTTTGCACGCCTACGTAAAACAGTCACTAATAGAATAAACAAAGACATATTACGTAAACCAGCCACAGTTTTTATGGTATGTAAACCAGTCACGACTGATACAAATCAAGTAAATCTACATAAACCAGTCACAAACGATATATGAACTTACCGAAATGAAAATGTCACATTCCAAAAACAAAACATTTAAAGATGGTTTTATTATAAACAGCTTTAATTATACTCATATTGATAGGTATATATCCGAAGAAACGTATAGGCTCATGCTGAACATTACTTTATCTGGGTCTACTTGGTTTAAGCATTAAGTATTTCGTAATGCTCATGTAGATATTATGTATAATGTATTCAGACATTGAATAATGCTTATTGATACAGCTCTGGCTTCTGACAAGTCATTGCGTACTTGCTTCATGGCTTTGCCTATTAATGTTACCTTATTGGTTAGAGAATATAACTTGATGGATATATTTATTTAAACTGTCCCGTTTTATTGGGATTTCAATAGGCATCCCAAGCGGCCCTTTTTGACACTGACCGTTCCAATGCGGTAGCTCTATTGTCAAGCTTTTTATATGTGTGATGTATTTTGCCTTTTATTCGTCTATATAATTATTGTTTGCTCTATGTGTTTCGGTTGACTATGATCACTGAATGCTACTCATTGGTTATTTAAAACCCTCGATGGGTTACGCCCATCTCGGTGTTTAAATGAACCGACTCACTGAGACCAGATCTATTACATATCACACATGAAACGTGATATCACGTTTTTGAATATGTAATATCACTAATTGGTCTAAATAGTGAACAAGTTTCCTGTAGATAAAAGTATTATTGAAACATACAAATACTTAACAAAATACATGCTAAATGAGTGACTGGCGAAAGCGAGACCATGTTTACCTTCAGGAATAACATGTTTGTTTTATACTTTTAAGGGTAAAGGTTTTACTAATGTTGGAAAGCGTGAAATCGCCATCGATGTTGACAACGCCGACCCTTGCCACATCGTGAATATTTCACCCTCAGAAATAACGTGCAACATGAGCAGGCCTAAACACATTCTTCATGGAATAACTCCTTATCATGCAACGGTAAATTAAATTCAACTTTATTTTCCAGTTCTCACTGTATAGTGAAACGCGGATGCATTTGGTTGTCAACTGTTTTTTACTTCCCAACCACCTAACATGATCTGAGAATTTATGAAAATACATGTGAGATATCGTTTTTCTTTTCTTTTTTTTTCATTGGTTATCAAATCTGCGCGAATAATTCAAGTCCTGTATCCGCGCCTGATAGGGATGACAAAACTGTAAGAGTGAAATAAGATTTTGTGCACAATGTAACTCGCATATAGACCCGGTAGCCGCTGTAAATGCTACACTTGTGTCTGCCTTCATGTTTCGTCGAATCTTTATCAATGAGCTTTTAACCTTTAGCCCGCTATCAATGTATAATGGACTGTCCTTTATTTAAATTTAGACCATTCCATTTATGTTACAAACGGGTGTTTTGGAGAAATGACTGATGAGCAGCCGGACATCGTAAACCCTGATCAGCCTGTGAGTTACTCGCAGGATGACCTGGGTTTACAATGGACGCAAAGGCTATTGTAGTCGCTCTTAGCAGGCTAAGGGTTAAGATCACTTGTGATATCGTCTTCTCTGAAACCACAAGGCATAGACCTCTCATATATTACATGTATCATTAGCTTAAGGCCCTCTATACAGTTTGTCTAAATGGTAACACTGGGGTCAAAGTTAGCCTTTTCCCAGGAATAACAGCCTTTTACAGTTGGTCCGTCCCAAGCGCTACAGGTTTACTTACGGGTGATATAGGAAACTATTTTTAAATAGTTCTCCTCAGAAATTACTTAGCTAGAAATTTAATATTTTACATGTTTGTCCTCTTCAAAATTCATGTGAATGGTGACCTACAATATAAGCTTATGGTTATCCACCACATTCATTCAAATGGTGGTCCTGTGGTCAAATTTGACACCGCTCCATATCTTACATATTTCACATTGAGAAACACTTAAACTCTTCTCCTCTTAAACCACATGGCATTGAGCTCTAATATAATTATTGCAAAAATCGATGTGCATGTCCTCTACTGATTTTTTTTTTTAAATAATGACCATTGGATTAAATTTGACTCATCACCGGGGGGCACAGTTTTACTTAGTTTTAAGAATAGATCTACCTTTAAAAATAATACCATGTCAAGTGTTTATCTCTGTATTTATCACAACGCTGACATTCAGGTGAGACTGCCTCTTGTTTAAACTAATATTATTATTTTAGGTCACGATTGGAATAAACTTGGTTTTCAACATTGGATATGTCATATTCAACAATAATCCCGATGAAAATACTATTCCTTGGCAACCATTTCCAAAAACAACTACCGATAGTAATAACTCCCAGGGAGAACGTTCAGAAACATCTACAAATTCAACTAGTTCAGAAGATCCAGATGGTCCAAGAGCGGTTGCTGTAGCAAATGAAAGCACCAACAATTATACTGTAGTTGCAATAGTGTGTGGCAGTGTTACAGTGGTACTGGGGTTGGGGATATTTGCATTCAGGAAGCATATTCTGAAACGGTTGACACAAAGAAGTGGCAGGTACATTTGTGGTTTAACTGATTTTTGTTTTACGATTTTGATGGTTTATTTGATTGCTTTTTTCAATTTGCGATTCTACACTACTGTAAAAGACAAATCCGACACCATTTATATATACTATGTATTGTTACACTGAGTATAACGCGAGTGCAACACAAATAACTAAAAAAAAACACAAAGGGTCATAACTCCGTCAAGAATCAGAGAACTGGAAAAGCGCGATATGCACAACTAGACATCTTAACGATGCTTCCTGCCAAGTTTCCTCGAAATCCAACAGGGCGTTTAGGAGCAGAAAAAGATCATATTTTAGCAAAGTCAAGGGTCATAACTACGGCATAAATGGTCCGATGTTGCTGTTTTTCGAACTCGTCCAAGATTTCATTGCTATTAACAATCTTTGCAAGCTTGGTAAATATCAAATAATAAATGAAGGTGATGGAGTGTTCACAAGACAGAAAATGGCATTTTTCAGAAAAACAAGGGCCATAACTCTTGTGTTACTAATCCGATCTGGCTGGTTTTTGATCTTGTCTGAGCTTTCATTGATATTAGCAATCTGTGCAAGTTTGGTAAAGATCAAATAATAACTGAAGGTGCGTAGAGTGTTCACAAGGCAGAAAATGGCATTTTGCTGAAAAAACAAGGACTATGATTCTGGTATTAGTTACCCGGTTCAGCTGGTTTTCGAACTTGTCCAATTTTTCATTGATATTAACAATCTTTGCAAATTTGGTAAGGACCAAATAATAAATGAAGGTGCCAGAGTGTTCAGAAGGCAGAAAACGGCATTTTCCAGAAAAAAACAAGGGCCATAACTCTGGTGTTACTGATTCGATTTGGCTGGTTTTCGAACTTGTCCGAACTTTCATTGATATTAACAATCTGTGAAAGTTTGGTAAAGATCAAATTATATATGAAGGTGCTAAAGTGTTCACAAGGCAGAAAATTGCAGTTTTCAGAAAAAACAAGGGCCATAACTCTGGTGTTAATTACTCAATTTAGCTGGTTTTCGAACTTATCTAAGCTTTCATTTGTATTAACAATATTTGCATGTTTGGTAAATATCAAATAATAAATGAAGGTGCTAGAGTGTTTACAAGGCGGAAAATGGCATTTTTCAGATAAAAACAAGGGCAATAACTCTGGTGTTACTGACCCAATTTAGCTGTTTTTCGAACTTGTCCGAGCTTTCATTAGTATTAACAATATTTGCAAGTTTGATAAAGATCAAATAATACATGAAGGTGCTATAAAGTTCACAAGGCAGACAATGGCATTTTTCAGAATAAACAAGGGCCGTAACTCTAGTGTTACTGACCCAATTTAGCTGATTTTCAAACATGTCTAAGCTTTTATTGGTATTAACAATCTATGTAAGTTGTGTAAAGATCAAGTAATAAATGAAGGTGCTAGAGTGTTCGCAAGGCAGAAAATGGCGTTATTCAGAAAAAACAAGGCCCATAACTCTGGTGTTACTGACCAAATTTAGCTGGTTTTAGATTTTGTGATAGGTTTCATTGATATAAACAATATATGCAAGTTTGATAAAGATAAAATAATACATGAAGGTGCTATAGAGTTCACAAGGCAGACAATGGCATTTTTCAGAATAAACAAGGGCCGTAACTCTGGTGTTCCTGACCCAATTTAGCTGATTTTCAAACATGTCCAAGCTTTTATTAGTATTAACAATATGTGCAAGTTGTGTAAAGATCAAGTAATAAATGAAGGTGCTAGAGTGTTCACAAGGCAGAAAATGGCGTTATTCAGAAAAAACAAGGCCCATAACTCTGGTGTTACTGACCCAATTTAGCTGGTTTTCGATTTGTCCGAGGTTTCATTGATATAAACAATCTTTGCAAGTTTGGTGAAGATCAAATACTAAATGAAGGTGCTAGAGTGTTTACAAGACTTAATATGGCATTTTTTCAGCAAAACAAGGGCCATAACTCCGGTGAAACTAATCCGAGCTGGCTGGTTTTCGAACTCGCCCGAGCTTTCATTGATATAAAGACACTGACAAAGCTTCGTAAAGATCCTATTAATAATGAAGGCCCTAGAGTGTTCACAAGGCAATGAGAAAAATGTTTCTTTAGAAATCACAGCACCCAAGCGCAATGACACCGTAGATCCGCACTGTATCACAAACAAAGAGCAAAAAAACTGTACAATGGAAAAGACAATATACAACGGACAGACTGGTGAAGACAGGGTTACCGACTTGGGGCAATATGGCCCACCGGTTATCATAAATCGATTTGAAGTGTACACAACCACGCTATTTTCCTGTCTTCAGCGCTCAAATTGACAAGACAGTGTAAATAAAAGTACATCCCATCGAAAGAAAATCTCTAACAATAAAGTCCACATCCAGAGCAATTAGGAAACGAATAATTTATTACACTCGGGCTGAGATTCTGTGCGAACAATCTTAGGTCAATTAGACTCTCTGATTTGGCCCGATGCTTGCAAACAGCTTCAAAACAGTAAAGGAAAAATTAAAGTATATGTTTTGTTTTTCGGTTTGGCTAAATTGAGTGAAAGGATGAGGATGTTATTATATATTATATTATATGGTATATTATAATTTCAGACTGAGCAGAAATCAACCCACACGTGTTAGTTTCCATAGTACGAGGGGAGTATTTATTGGTGGTGAGCCCTTATCGCATTCGTTATCATCTCCAGAAAATTCTACATCGGAAGCACTTCTCTCAGGTACGTGTAAAAACGTTTTACCTACTGGTGGTGAGTCGTACAAAATCAGACACACTTCCAGCAGGTTTGCCCTAGTGTTTTATCTTTCGTTGATGAATCATATCATCACTAGAAAGTTCAATAACGGGCATACTTCTCTAAGATAGTTCTAAGTGTTTTCTGTTCGACACTTCTTTACCTACTTTGATCTATTGGTCTTGAGCCATTTCATCACCAGAAAAATCAAATTCCAACTTATTTCTCTCAGGTAATTCTATTGATATATTGGTGGGACATATTATCAACAGAAAATTCAACATCGATCTTTTCTCAAATGCAGTTGTAATAATCTATTTATTCGTGAATCATATCATCAGTGGAAGGGTCAGATACCGACTCACTTCTCTAAGATAATTCTAATTGTTTTATCTATTGTTGGGGAGCCATTATCATGGTATGCTTTATCATCAACAGAAAGTTTATTATCAGAAGCACCTTTCGCATGCCGTTCTAAATGGCTTAACCCGCCAAGCACGACTATTACAGCCTTTGCGTCCATTTTGAACCCAGATCAGCCTGCCTGCCTGATCCCAAAAAAAACACACACCTAAATTGGAAAGAACAGTCCATTATATATATGTAGCGGGTTAAGGGTTAACATCGGTCGCACTTCCCGCATGCAATTCTAAATTTATTATCTATTTTGTCATAGATCAACATCCGACGCACTTCTCTCGTGCAGTTGTGTGTTTTTTCTATTGCCATTTTCGCACCATTCTTCATCATCAACATTGGATACACTTCTCTCCTGCAGTTCTATGTGTTTAGGTAATATACCACTATTGCATTTCCCATAGGCCTCCATTATAGCCTTTTGGCCAACAGCCCCTATTCCTATATCCGAACGGATGATAAAACAACTATCTTTCAGACACTCAAAACTGACCAGCAAATCGGGGGTAATCTGATGTTTTCAGTCTCTTATATTTCACTGAAGGCGGCCACCCCAAGAATAGCAGTAAATAAATGTTATACTCTCAGTGCAATTGTATCCATAAAAATGCAAATTTCAGTTAAAATATCCTAAATCAACATGTTTTATGATGGAAACATAATATTTTAATGTTTTATTGGTATTTGTTATGATTTGGATAATTTAATCCAATCAGAATCTACCTTACAATCTGACTATATGCCCTAATAGACCCTATACATTTTTCAACCAATCAGAAGCCCCAACTGACCTTGTATGTATTGTTTGTGAGCCATTATCGCAGGATATATATTTATTATTTATTAAAGTGCAACCTGTTTACAACAATCTACATGTAATACAACATTAAAACAATATTAGTTAAACAGCCAGCCTGCAGAGGCTTACGAAGCACTATCATTTTAACAAATTATGTTCATTGAGTGTTTATTCTATTGCCATCTTCCTGGCAATATTAACTGTTACAAACTTTCTGTTTAACCAACGTATTACTCAGTTGATTGAAACTCTGTTATTGTATAACTGTTCCTTGTATAGTTATAATCAGTTACTATATAATGATTTCACATCATGGAATACTGATTCTATTATATATACAGTTAAATGACAGTTAAGAGTGTATCATGCATAAATACGCCTTTAATCACATTTAACACACCCAGTTATTGTTCTGTCTTAGCGTTTAAGTAGTTCAATACGTTCATCAAATGCTTCAATCAAAAAGTTTGCTAATATTTTACAATTTACATTTTTCATTATATTGTTGAAAACATCAGTGTCACTGCCAGTTCCACCAGTATCGCCAAAATGTTTATTTTGAAGCTCGTGGTAATATTTACACGTTACCAGGAAGTACGTTTCATCTTCAACTTTCCCTTCATCACACGTTTTACATAGCGTGTTCTCAATCGGTACTTGGGGGCGTCTGTATCGACCAAGTTCAACAGCGAAACGAGCAATGGCTGATCGCTGTTTAAACGACAACTGCCTGTCTAAGTAGTGTTCTCGTGTATAGTCGGTTTTAAACTGTTTATAAGTCCTTAGTTTTGGTGAGTTTATCACAGCAGCTTGCCAATTCGTAGTGAGTTTTTGTTTCAACTTTGTTTTAACAATATTTAAAAAATAACGAAGAGACACATTTTTAACGATGTCAATTTCAAAAAAGTTGACAATGTTGCATTCATCTAGTATGACTTTCAAATCTGAACACCAAGTGTCTCTTAAATGTACAGTGTTGTTAAGGTCTCACATTAACACACGATGGGCTATTCGATTTGGCGGTAAACTTGCCAGTCTGTGCCATAAACGAACTATGTCGCAGTGTCGTCTTAACCGTGGGCTGTCCCACCCTGTATCTCCATCTAGAGCCGCCAATGACGTTTGCCTTCCTACACCGAGAAATGTTCGAATGGCTTTGTGTTGCAGCCTGTCCAGATCATCGTATTTTTTATAGCCCCACACACCTGCAGCATAATCGGTGACCGGAATAACTGTACTATTAAATTATATAGTTTTTCGTAAGTGTTAAAATTAAGTCCCTTGTTTGCAAAATGCTTGGCCGTAAGCGCACCGAGTGACCTGCCGCCTGCGTCTTAAGTATTTTCACTCCATGTGTGTAATTAAGTGATTCGTTTATATCAAATCCCAGATAACGGTACGATCCACGGCTGCTATAAGCTTCTAATGAGGTTAATCGTCAATTGTTTATCCCATTTTATTGGGATGACAGTAGGGTAAGTGTGAGGTTTGGTGCACCCTAGAACCTGGTTTAAATCCACAGCGGCCTTTTTAGCCACTGACCGTTCCAAGGCGGTAGCCCTATTGTCAACCGTTTTTGTGTTTGTGACGTCATATGCCTTTATTCATTGTTAACATTGCCACTCATGTTTGTCCTTTTGCGTGTTTTTGGGTTAACTGTGTTCTGTAAATGCTGCATTTCCTGTTCGACTTATATTTATTTTGATTATCCGTTAAGAAAATGTCCATTGTTTTAAAACGTAATAACTACAACCGGAGAATTTCCCGAGGCCTAAAAGGGACAGTGGGCAACTGTAATGTCATTGTATAACCTAGCCTTGTTTATAGGTCAGATATTTGTAATTGTGATAATCCATGTATTATAATTAATTGCTGTAAATTGGGTATGTTTGCATAAATTGGTGATATTATTCTCTTAGTATCTACTAGTTTGCATGCTAAGAATTTTGCTAATAAAACGTTTTCCATCTGTTGTATAATAGTATAACATTAGAGAAATGCACTTCGAACTCAATTACGTACTTCTCAAACCCCAAAGGCTACATATGAAAGGATAGTTAAGATTCGTACTAAACATATTGACTCCGAAAATTGTTTAGTCTCAAGGTGAACGTGTTATCGTCAGTTCTCTGTAGTCACGTGCATTACGTAACTAAAGGCACGCTTCAAAAACGACCAAAACGAAATCAAACGTCTGTGTTGAAAATATCAAAAGCCTAGCATCCGTATCCAAATCGCCCAGTACGTTTAATGCGTAACTCGCGAAAATTCTGGCTCTTCCGGCTACGTTCGGAATCACATCTCGTTTTTCTCTATTAACGGATTGGTATGTTCGCAATTTGTTGTTAGCTAGAAAGCAACGGGACAGAAAATAGTGCAATGCTGCTATATAAACAATGTGGCTGTTAGCCACACGTGCTGATGTATGGTTTGCGCTGTTCGTTTATTGAAAAACAAATGAACGTTTTTTTCACTGCTTTCATGTATAAACTATTGATGAAGCAATCGACTAAACGGCATTGCAAAACGTTGATGGAAACTTTGATTTTGAATGCAGATTCCTTTTGGCGGGATACTTAGGCGCCATCAAGCTAGTATGGCATGATCAATATGGATTATTTCAAGATACATCATGTACATTCGGGAAGGAATCGAGCAATCATGAAAACTGGGCCAAAACCGTCATTCGGCTGCGAAGCAGTGTACGAGATGTTGCGAATGGTAATCGAGATGTTGTGAAAGCGCTTAAAGCGTTAGTTAACCCAGGGTTCTATATGTGGTTCCCCAGGGTCCTATATGTGGTTCCCCAGGGTCCTATATGTGGTTCCCCAAAGTCCGATATGTGGTTCCCCAGGGTCCTATATGTGGTTCCCCAGGGTCCTATATGTGGTTCCCCAGGGTCCTATATGTGGTTCCCCAGGGTCCTATGTGTGGTTCCCCAGATGTGGTTCCCCAGGGTCCTATATGTGGTTCCCCAGGGTCCTATATGTGGTTCACCAGGGTCCTATATGTGGTTCCCCCGGGGTCCTATATGTGGTTCCCCAGGGTCCTATATGTGGTTCACCAGGGTCCTATATGTGGTTCCCCAGGGTCCTATATGTGGTTCCCCAGGGTCCTATATGTGGTTCCCAATGGTCCTATATGTGGTTCCCCAGGGTCCTATATATGATTCAATTTTCCCAGATCAAACTGCGTGCAACCTCGATACATAGCAGCTACATGTAACCCACGTTATGGGTAAACATAGAGATAACATCTCGTCCTGAGGAGATATGTCCACAAAGTATGTGGGATGATTCAAGTGTCCTTTCCTTTATATGAAAGGGAGGATATTAGCTTTAGTAGTATATACGTATATTGACGATATGGTGATAGCTGATTACCAATGTTAGTTGACATATTAAGAGACGAAACTTCATCAGTAAAGTAAATGGAGTCCGAGTCATATGTAACAAACTGTGCAAGCCAAAGTCGTATCCGATTCTCCTGTTGGTTCTATAATTATTATTCTGCATGAATGAATGATGAATGAATGAATGAATGAACGAACGAACGAACGAACGAACGAACGAAAGAACGAACGAACGAACGAACGAACGAATGAATGCATGAATGAACGGATGGACGGATTGATGGATTGAACGAACAACGAACGAACGAACGAATACATGAGTTTTAATATAGAGTTGGTAGTCTATTATTATAAGTATCTTCCTTGGAACCATGTCAGTTAAAAAACGAAACCTTTTGATACCAGCTGTAATAAATATAGATGCGCATAACCATGTAAAAATGATAGCACAAACTAATCATATTTCCTTGTTTATTTAATGAAATAATAATTAAACAGTGTTGGGTCTTTTTATAGTGTTATATTTCGGGAATGTGAAGGTATTAATACCGGTACATGTAGGTAATATATTGAGACGAAGCTGAGATGTGAAGGTATTAATACCGGTACATGTAGGTAATATATTGAGACGAAGCTGAGATGTCTTCTCTATTGGTATCGAGTGTTCATTGTATAACTTGTGTATCGCATGCAGAGTTGTAATGCATTCACTCATACACTGTGTTTGGTATCACTCACTCTATCTTGCGCATGTATGCAACACGTGTGATCAAATGCTCACTTATTTTTCATTAAACTGGAAAATGACGGTTATTAGAACTAAAATGAAACGAAATGGGATTTTACAATGGAATGGTCTACGCCTTGGTAACACAACCATGTAAGGTTATATCGGGACAGCAGCCTCAGAGGTTAATGACAAGCAGCATGACTATTCCAGTCATACATATCACCGTTAGAACCACTTGGGGAATAGTTCTGCAGCACAAAAGCGCAGCAAACTTCAAATATAATTAACAAGTTTGTTTTTTCAACAGAGCATTATGAGGAAGCATCACGTGACATAATCAAGCGTCTGGAAGATGACGGTTTGATTATAAAGCGAGAATTTCTACAAGTGGGAATTTTATTAGGCCAGGGTATGTTTCTTTCTTTATTTATAGTATTTACTAATATTGACGTAAAAAAAAATCAAATCCTTTACCACATTTAGGTAATTTAAGATGAATATGAAATAATATTCCTTAAAAGTTATGGACAATAGCTGTGTATGATTTTCTCTTTCGTTTTAATCTATTTGTTGTATATATTTTGGTTCAATATAAAATTAACTAATTATGTTCACATTAAGAAAGTCTAAATGAGAAATGTCTATGATGCGAAGTTGACTTCAGTATAAAACCGAGCGAGAAATGGTGCTTTTTGATACTTTTGTCGACTTTGTAGGCTGTATTGTTTTCATTGTGTTTATATTATACAAAATGCATACACTTTTTTACTGTGTTTGAAATGTAAGGTTATGTTGGAATTTGGTAACATTTTGGTTTGATATGTCTTTGTCCAAAGATTAGCATAATAATTTATAAGAAAGGTAAATAACTGTGTTTCGATAAAAAAAACACCTTTAAAGAGTATGTAGCGACACAGCCAAACCATATTTAATATTAAGAGTTCTGAAAAACTTGAATAAGGGTGAAAGAATTTATCAAAATCGGTTGATAAACAAAGAAGATATGATCATTTGACGTTTCTGCTGAAACAGATATGGAAGCGGCCATTTTGAGAGCTATGACATCACGGTTCTAAATATGGTAATATGGAACTATGATGTCATAGTTCTAAAATGGCGGCTCCCATATCTGTTTTAGAACAATATTTAAATGGTCATATCTTTTTTGTTTATCATCCGATTTTGATAATTCTTTCACCTTTTGCCAAGTTTTTCAGAACTCTCAATAGAGCTTGTTTGGCTGTGTCGCTACAATCCCTTTAAGTATCCCTACCATCTTTCTTTTAACTTGCATCTCTTTCAGAACTTGTAGGTGTTTGCAATGCTGATGTTTTCGTTGCTATTCCATTTATTCGTTCATTTTATTGTTAACCTTTTCGCTATGGCGTCTAGTTTGTATTTTTATTTCAGAGAATGATCCTTTTTTATTTTAGGAAATTTTGGTTCGGTTTTCAAAGGATACATCGGTCGAGGGGAAGAGACCATCACAGTGGCAGTGAAAACGTTACACAGTACGTAACTTCTATTTTTTGTTTGAACTTAAAGCAATTTACCTTCAGATTAAATATTTTCCATTTTTTTGCTATTTATCGATGTGTTTCAGTCCATAATATACTGGCAGATTTAAACACTTGACATAATTATATACACCTCAAATAATTGTTTCATGATTAATAAGTATAAATATTATAACTGATGTGCAATATGTCAAGTTCCATCTGCAAGAACTAATTTCAAAAATAGGTAAACCTTTGTCAAACCTGTGTATGAAATGCCTTTGCTTTTTGTGTTTGTTTATGAAAATCCCATCAACCTTCAGACTAAAACAAAGAGGAGGTCAACTTTTCTAATACATATGTTTTGGATATATTAACAGAGAATGATCCTGAAAGTATGGACATGACGGAGTTTTTGAAGGAAGCGTACGTCATGAAGAATTTTCAACACGACAACGTTATGACGCTGGTCGGAATATGTCTGGATGAGATGGAAGACATGCCACTGGTTATACTCCCCTACATGGAACACGGGGATCTTCTATCTTATTTACATAATGATAAACATGTAAGCGTTTGCGTCAATAACAAGTTACAGTCAAGTTTCTGAATGAATGAATGGTGTTTTACGGCACGTCGACACATAAATAGGTCATAGTGTGCGCAAAAACCGACGAAAGATGATGAAATTAAGTAGTAATTAAAAATTAATGTAAATATATAAAGATAAAACTATTAAAAAAATAAGGGATGATATGGTAGTAATATAAACTATATATGTAAATCAACAAATGCCCGTCGAAGGGTATATAAACAAGTAAATATATATAAGAACGTCAAGTTTTTTAATAAGTTGAATAGTTATGTGCAGAGGCGGATCTAGGGTGGGGGTCCGGATCAGTCCTCTTAAGATTTAAAAACAAATCAATACAAATAGGCTGAGGGTGTTTTGTTACTATTGTTTTTGTTGTTGTAAATTAAATTATCTTTAAAAGGGTGTATCACCATCGCAGATCCTGGATCTGCGTAGGATGTGTTGGCTTCATAAAAAGTCGGTATATATATTCTATAATGAGAATAATTTTTTTGAAGTGTTTGAAGTAAACATGTGACGTTAAACATACCTACGATTTCTATTAAACCATCGTCCATACGGAATTCTTTATCGTCCATTCCATTCACATTTGTTTCAACAGTACGCGTGCTGTCATACACACTTTTCATTACGACATTATACAATATGTTTTAATTTATAGATAAGTATCAATATTGGTTAAAAAAAAACATTTACGTTTTAACCTGCCATAATGTCAGAAAAAAAGTGCACTGATTCTAACATTCTTTCCTTAAAAGCGTAAGCAGATACGTTAGTGTAAATAAAACTCTTTTTTTTTCAAATTAAAAGTTGAAAAATCAAATTGTTAGCGTAAATGATGTCATTGCATGTGTTAGCATTGACCGATCGTGCTTGTGTATATTTCAGATTCCTACAGTGAAAGACTTGGTTTCGTTTGGCCTAGACATTGCCAAAGGGATGTCCTATCTGGCACAGCTCAAGTTTGTGCATAGGGACCTAGCTGCACGTAACTGCATGTACGGTTTCTTCTATAGCTCGATAGTTAAAACACGTTTGTATTTCCCACCATTCCAGTAATTATAGCCATTGTAAAAGCTCATCCCTGCGGGTTCGAATCCCACTGGGACATCGACTTGTCAAGTGGAAAAGTGCCGACTCTGGTTCTACCCAAGAAAAAGGGGGTGGTCTGCCTCAGCTAAAAAACAATTCAACCAAAGTTATACTGATCGAAGCTGATCCATTTTTTCCCGAAACTTCACAAAGAATTTCTCATAACTTACTTGGCCTTAAATGAAATTCAACATCCTATAAATGCAAGATGATCTCCAATTCTAACAACAAAATTCAACATCCTATAAATCCAAGATGATCCTAAATTATAACAACAAAATTCAACATCCTATAAATTCAAGATGATCTCCAATTCTAACAACAACATTCAACATCCTATAAATGCAAGATGATCTCCAATTCTAACAACAAAATTCAACATCCTATAAATCCAAGATGATCGCCATTTCTAACAACGGACTAAAATCGTGCAGTTTTCTTTACACATACTTGTTTAAGAAAATCTAGTGATTACTGATCACGGTTGATCACGGTTAGGTTGAAAAAAGTATAGGGTCTATTAGGGCATATAGTCAGTTGTATCGCTATATCTGACCGGAATGTATAGGTTTGGCTGAAGCCTTTACCAGAGTGATCGGCCTGGCTGGTAATATTTTTATTTATCCTCGCGATGTGGAACAAGTCCTTTTCGCGAGCATTTCAAACGAAGATTACGATTGCGAAATAGTCCTCCGATACATACGCTGATCCTGTAGCCGTTTTCCAAACTACTCATCTATCCACTAAGTACCTTAACATTAATACAAGATACGTGGGTATCCCGTAGTGTTCTTCCAACGTCGGTATCGGTGATGATGAGTCAGATGCAGTTGTTGAGTAGAGGTTTAACAACATATGACTCGTTTTAGGGTTACGTTCAAAAAGTTAAAAGTGTTAAAACTTAAAACCCAGAGAGATGTAAACAATTAGCATACACCCTCTGCAGGACGCGTGTGTCGACATCCCCTGGTAAGCTGCGGATGGACACGTCCTGCTGGTCCGATGGTCAAGGATGATGCGAAGTGATCGGCCAGCATTGTTTACACGAATGTGTTGAGGAAAACCTCGTGATAACTGTAAAGAAATAAAAAAAGATCGGACAGGGAAAGTAGCATTCAAGGAGGACAGTCAATCACAAAACACAGACACAAACACGCAAACAGACAAACAAGAATGCAAAAGTAATAATAAATGCAAACGACATCACAAACACAAAAAGGGTTGACAATAGGGCTACCGCCTTGGACCGGTCAGTGGCAAAATAGGCCACTGGGGGGTTTAAACCGGTTCTAGAGTGCATCAAACCTCACACTTACCCTACTGTCATCCCAATAAAACAGGACAGTGTAAATAAAGAAATCCCCGCCATGATCTAATCTCTAACCAACAAGGCAGCATCAATAGGCAATATAAGTAAAACACGAATATGCTCGTGTAAATATAATACAAAAAAAACAATAGCCTAGAAAACCACAATGAAGGTACTCAATGACTTGGCAGAAGCCAGAACAACAGGAGAATAAACCATTAAGGGCACGACAAGAAAGATCATAGACAAACATCAAACGGCACCGCCCCAATGGGCTTTAGGTAGGCGTCATCATACATAGGGTCCACAGCCTGTCCGGTCATCGTACAATTAAAGAGGAAAGCATAGTGGCGAACTGTAAAAGGGTCCACCACCAAGCATGCAGTACGTTGCAAAATGATAGGGTCATAACCTGTTTTGATAAACCTTTTAACAAGTTTAACAAAGATAGAATGAAAGTGATCATGACCAAGAATCTTTCGGAGTTTATAAATCACATCACCATAAAAGTCAGGTTGTGATAGTCCTTGTCGCTGAAGAGTCTTTAAAGTGCTTTTATATTTGGAAAGAAGATCAGGGTTACGATAATAAAATGTTGCAAAGGTTTTACGAAGTTTATGGTAACGGTAACCCTGATTGAGTAGCTTTTTAGTTATACAAATATTACGAATATTAAAGTCCTCAACTCGAGTACAAGCTCTTGAAAAACAAATACACCCCATAAGAAGTTGCTCGGGGAACATCCCCATCCAAATGGGGGTAATTAACAATATCAAAATTAAAATCATCTCTCTTGTCATAGATTTTGCTAATTATTTCACCATTTTCAATCGAGAGATCTAAATCAAGAAAAGAAACTTTATTATCAGATATATTAGCTTTGTTAAGCTGAAGTTCTTTAGGATAAATATTATTAACCATAGTTGGAAAGAACGGGTTGTCAATGTTCAATATGTCATCCAGATACCGAGAGGTGTCATTAAAGGCTTCAATAGCATCTGCCTGGGTATCTGGTGAAAGACTCAACAAGAAATCTCTTTCATAGCAAAATAAAAACAAATCTTCGACAAGTGGTGCACAGTTCGTACCCATAGGGATACCAACAATGTGTCTATAAACGCTGGTTCCATACCTGACGAAAATATTATCTAATAGGAAGATGAGTGCTTCACAAACTTCATAGCAAGTCCACATAGTATAATTGTCTAAACTGCCGTCAGTTAGTAAACGGCAGTTTAACGGCAGCTTGTAACGTGATTTGAAACCACTATTGATTTGGAGCTTCTAATTGGTTGACATAAGTATATAGGATCTATTAGGGCATATAGTCAGATTGTAAGGTAAATTCTGATTGGATAAAATTACCCAAATCATAATAAATCCCCATAAAACATCAATATGATATATTCCCATCATAAAACATGTTCCTTTAGGGAATTTTGATTGAAATTTGCAGTTTTTCTTGATAACATTGTTCTAACGATGCCTACCTTCAGTGAACTGTTAGAGGCTGAAAGCATTACAATACCCCAATACCCACAATTTGTTGGTCATTTTTCACTGTATCTCAGATAGTTTTTTAAGAAAAGGGGTTGAAGGGCAAAAGGCATTTGGGAAATGAAATAGTGGTAATATGACCACGTCTCCTAATCCTTAATCCAAGATGGCTTCAAAGACTAATAACATTCAAAATATAGAAACATCCCTCTAAACGTGCATAGGATATTAAAACCATACTTTAAACAAAGTACATGATATTGTTATTGGTCTAAAACATTGGCTTCCAAGACATCAATGTCAGCGGTCATCTTTACTGAAAAAGGCTGTAAGGAAATACCGTACATTCTTAACTACGTATAGTTTCTTCATACAACTTAACACAACTTAAGAGGGAAAAAACTTATAGTTTGTATTGTTTGTCGCAAAAGTAGTTCAACTTTCTCGAGAATCCAAGATGCTGTAATAGCGTACAGGATATATGTCAAATACCGGTGTTTAGATTCTGTTTGTTTTGCCACTTACCGTCAACAGAAAGCCTGTTGCACCATCTAAGTGATAGGTTTTACGTCTTCTGACCTCTTCCCTTTGCTTTGAATTCTGATTATTACGGTTCCTTCTAATTACAGGCTAGATGTGAATTACCATGTCAAAGTTGCAGATTTCGGCTTGTCACGTGACATCTATGAGACGACCTATTACAGCACACGAAGCAAGGGAACCAAACTGCCTGTCAAGTGGATGGCCGTCGAGTGCCTGTCCAGTGGAGTGTTCAACGAGAAGTCTGACGTGGTAGGTGACACTGTAGATATATTGAACTGAACTGAATGTTGTTTTACGGCTCATCAACACAGTATAGGTTATTTAGAGCCGCCCCAGAGAGAGGGAAAGGATACATAGGAATCCGGGAACCTGCCTTACTCTTATTATCGAATAGATTCCTATGGTTCTTTAACGTGCTCGGAGGATAGACCGATACACGGGTGTAGATATATTGACGGTAAACATATTGACGGTCAACGAAAACGCACCAGTAGAGTATATGAGTAAATTATATTGCTAAAGTAATGTATAGTAATAAGCGCATTTTAAATCACAGCATCTTAGTTAACATTTGCAAACACTGACTGTCTCAAAATTCCTAAATTTGGTGTGTAGTGTTCAATTAAAGTCAGACGGGTAGAAAACAAATGTCACACATTTTAATACCGGTGTCCAACCGTTTTACCGATCCTACGAAATCATCTTGACGTGACGTTATTCCAGCAAGATAGTGCCAAGCAACACAGCTAGAGTTACAAGTGGCGTGTTTTTTTTCGAATACCTTTACGTCGGGATGATTTCTTAGGAATGGTAAAACGGTTGGACATACCCTGTACTTTGTGACTTTTGTTTTCTGCCCGTTTGACCATTTATAGAAATTGTGAGAAAATCAGTGTTTGCGATTGTTAATTAATATGCGTCAATTTCAAAATATGCACTTATTACTTTAAATAACTTCAGCAATAAAGTGTAACACCCATCTAATCAACTGGTGCGTTTTCATTTACCGTCAATATATTTTGTTGTGTAACATTTTGCTGCAATGTCATAGATAGAGAGATTCTTCTGACATCATATCCACGAGCAGTACAGAAGTACAAACACAATTCGAACAGACATTGTAGCATTCACAGACCTCAGTCATCTAAAACACTCATTCAAAACAAACAACAATTACAGGGATAGCAGAAGCAAAGCATGAGGCACCGCAAACATAACACAGTTGACAATAAGTGTACCGCCTAGGGACAATAAGTGTACCGCATAGGGACAATAAGTGTATCGTCTAGGGACAATAAGTGCATCGCCTAGGGACAATAAGTGCATCGCCTAGGGACAATAAGTGTACCGCCTAGGGACAATAAGTGTATCGCCTAAGGACAATAAGTGTACCACCTAGGGACAATAAGTGTACCGCATAGGGACAATAAGTGTACCGCCTAGGGACAATAAGTGTATCGCCTAAGGACAATAAGTGCATCGCCTAGGGACAATAAGTGTATCGCCTAAGGACAATAAGTGTACCACCTAGGGACAATAAGTGTATCGCCTAGGGACAATAAGTGCATCGCCTAGGGACAATAAGTGTACCGCCTATGGACAGTAAGTGTACCGCCTAGGGACAATAAGTGCATCGCCTAGGGACAGTAAGTGCATCGCCTAGGGACAATAAGTGTACCGCCTATGGACAATAAGTGTACCGCCTAGGGACAATAAGTGCATCGCCTAGGGACAATAAGTGCATCGCCTAGGGACAATAAGTGTACCGCCTATGGACAATAAGTGTTCGCCTAGGGACAATAAGTGCATCGCCTAGGGACAACAAGTGTATTGCCTAGGGACAATAAGTGTTCCGACTAGGGACAATAAGTGTATCGCCTAGGGACAACAAGTGTATCGCCTAGGGACAATAAGTGTACCGACTAGGGACAATAAGTTTATCGCCTAGGGACGCGGAAATATATCAAAGATGCTATTGTTTTAAATTACTTTAGTTTCATTTTATGTTATAGGATTAATTGTTTATAGAAGTTTGTGTTTTTTCCGTTGTTTCCTGCTACTTGTACTTTTTTGGATGAAGAAATCAGCTTTAAAATATGTAACTATAACCGTCATTGTTATGTATTACACATTATCCTTTGTAGAAGCAGAATTATATAAACAATCTGCTTTCGTTTTAATCATTTTGTAATGATTTGTACAATGTATATATGCAATGCTGTAAACTGTTGAAAACAATAAAATATGTTTTAACCAACGATCCGGTTATATGGTCACCAAACCTCACACTTATACAGTTAAAGTTCTCCGGCCATCTTTTGTTTCTTGAACATGTTATTGTTTATTAAATCGAAATCAATACACAACAATAGATATTTACAATTCGTACATTGCACTATCTGAGAAAAGCGAGAATAAAATTTTATTTGATGACGTAGAAAACTTTGAACAGGTAAATTAATCCAGAGGTAAATGTGATACATAATGTGTATCAGTTATCTGGCAATAGTTGTGCAGCTATACAATTCAGATTTACCTCATTTCCCCGTGCAGTCATGCAGTGGTAAAAATAGTATCTACGTCATGCAAATTATATTTATTTGTACATACAACTTAATAGCGGTTGTAAATATATGTTTCTCTCCGGGACTATCAAGAAATGTTCATATGCTGTTTAAGAGTTAAATGTGTTAATTGATTATACTATAAAAACGGTGGCCATACATCTTTAAACGGGACAGTGTTAAAAAAGGTTATCCATGCCCGACTATATGGCAAGGCTTCCTGTACTTTATATGGCAATCAAGGCTTCCTATACTTTATATGGCACTCAAGGCCTACTATACTTTATATGGCAATATGGACATCCTGTTTTTACATGTTGATGTCAATTTGGCTGTTGATGACGAGACTATATCCTTCATTACTTCATGTGTTCACTATGTTATCAATGAGATCGGGTCCAATATGAAGTGTATGTTGCATATAAATATCATTTTTTTACTTGCAGTGGTCCTTCGGTGTTACTCTTTGGGAACTCATGACACGTGGTGTCCGACCGTACGCCGCTGTCGATAACTGGGATATGGAACGCTACCTCAAATCTGGAAGACGTTTGCCACAACCAATATACTGTCCAACAAATCTGTAAGTACACCAAATATTTGTGTGTGTGTGTGTGTTTTGGGGCGGGGGGATGGAAAAGGGTGAAATAATTACTAATTTCGGTTGATAAACAAAGAAGATATGACATTTAACGGTTATTCTAATAACGGATATAATAATCGCCATGTTGAGTAGAGTTAAATTACCATGTATGGCATATTGATAAATATCATTTAAACCAAAGAAAATCACTGCAAATGAACGCAAAATTATTAACTAATAACATAATGCATTATTCCACTTTTGTGTACTTATTGTTCATACTGTGGATATGATTTTCAGTCAATTCTGATATATAACCTATTCCATTAGAGTTTATTTAGACATATGATGTCATAGTTCTCAAAATGTCGGCTTCCATAAGTATACGTTAACATGGTCATATTCTTCGATTTTGATAACTGTTTCATCGTCTTAAATTTATTGCAGAAAAGTTTATATAAAAGCTTGATTAAAAAGTTTATTTGACTAAATGCCTAAATTTCCTTAAGTTCAACACGTACACAAAGAGTCCAGGGCCCCGTTTCATGAAACAACTTACGATCATTTTGATCGTAAATAAATTTCTTAAATGCTTCACTATAAATTACAATTTTCAAATAAACGTGATTTCTTTTCATTTTCTTATACATGTAATATTTCTGCACTACGTGCACACATACTTGTCTACATTGAATGCTTAGGTGAAAAAAGTGAACGATTTTAAAATTTGAGACTTATCGTAAGATATTTAATAAAACAGGGCCCTGATTATTCACAATAATGTTTAACGTTATGAAAACTGATGGGGCCTCTGCAAATGTTTCCAGAACGCGGGTAATTTCTGTTCAGCTGTTATTGGCGAATTTTAAATGTTGTTATTGTGAAATAGTATTTACTGTTAACTGTTTATAGCATTTTTAATTCTGTGCTATATGTTGTCATCAAAATCAGTTTGCTTTATCCTGTTATGAGATCCCCTTGCCCCCCACTCCCCCCACCCCCACCCTATTTAAATGATTCATCTATATCCTCTTCGTCTATATAAGCCTGAAAAGTGTGTTGATGAGCCGTTAAACAACTTAATTTAAATAATAATATTCATGCAGACGTAATACTTTTTGAATTCAGGTACAAGTTTATGAGAAAGTGTTGGTGCATGGAACCGGAAGACAGACCAACGTTTGCGACGTTGCAAGAATGCATTGCTGTCATGTTAGAGCGCGTGGATCACCAGTTGGGCGACGCGGGACGTGGCGCGAACATAGCGACGACATACGTTAACTTCCCTAGGGAGGCGAGTTATAAATATGAAAACGAAGAAAACTTTTGAAGTCCGTTTAACTGACAGGGCATTTATTAATTACAACATTTAGGGAAACAAATAACAGTGTTAATAAATCGGTTATATTTTTCATTGAATATTGCGATTTGAGTTAAAGGTCTACATCACGCACCCGTGGCCTAATTATTACATGTTTTCCTGTAACCCGGATGCATGATGATCTATAGCCCAGTTCGATAAGTACATCTGAAAATTACGTCACCTTGAAGAGCTCGAAAGCTTTTGATGTAAGTAAAACGGAATTTGCCGGAAGTTGGTTATGACACTCGGCACTTATAAGAGAAATAGTTTTCATACCGAAAATTACATACATTTAAAAACTATTATGAGTGCAGTCTCAGAACACTTTTAGTTTAACCAACTCGTCATTTGGGGACATTTATCTGGCGTTCCTAGGTACATAAGGTACATTTTGAGGACCCATTCTCGGTCAAGTAACCTACGTAGAAGTATATATTCGTTGAGTTGAATTGGGTTTTACGGTGCACCACCACAAAAAGGAGCTGCAGAGTTGCTACAAATTCTGTTGTTAACACTCCATATTTTCGGTAGAGCCAAGATCATTGTTTTCTGCCTCTACTCGAGAAGCACCTGAAACAATACAAAAATGATGACAACATGAATTCGAGGGGACTTTACCAATCTGTCGCCATAAGCGTGGCCCTATTCTTGCACATGAACCACACGGAGGAGAATCTATTCGATATTTTTTAAAGAAAAAAATGATATATGTTCTCTTTCTCACTGTTGGCAGCTTCGGTAGCTCAGTGGATAAAGCACTGCGCCTTAGAACTATCCACATACCTCAGGACTGCATGTTTTCGCTTAGACTGTTTCCACAGCGTTTAAATATAAATATATAAATAGATTGTTTGAGTGAAACAGGACATGCGCAGTGAAGCAGTCTAGTTTTCGCTTAGCCTCGGTAACCCGGCCCGCTTCTGATTTCTTCGTTACGCTATGCTACACGGATCAGGAACCAGGGCCTGGGGAAAATAGGACGTTTGAACTCGCCCCTCACGTTTGAGGTAATTTTGGCGAGATTTTGAGAGATTCTACGGGACTCAAAAAACATAATTTTAAGTTAATTTAATATTAATTTCTTATTTTTAACTTATAAGAAGCAGCAAGTGACGTTACAAAGTTTAACTGGTTCATCAACAATTGACGTTGTATGACGACAAGCAAACGTCGACTTTATTCTCGTGAAGAAAAACGCGCGAATTGTGCTAATCTCTAGTGGGCGCTTTAATTGGCCTAATCTGCACAGACCGATAGCTATGCATGATACGGTCTAGCTGGCCGAGACTAGTTTCCGCTCACAGTTGGCGGCATATCTGATGGTCATCATTCATCTCATCTCAAACTCGCGGTTTCTGACCATGTGTTAACGAGAAGTAAATTTAATTCCTCTGCCATTTCATTTCTCTCTGGTGGAAGCTCCGATATAAACTAATGTGTCTGCGAGGTAACTGAAAGGTGATCATTTGACACAGTCTAAAAACATGTTCTATGCTAAATAAAAAACATCTCAAGTTACTGAAAGTAATATAGTAAGAGGCGACGTTTTGTTGGAAATACGTTACTGAATGATTATGCATTAACATGTTGCTGTAATAATTTAGTAGCATGAATGATGCCACCTGTTTCATCCGAAGAGGATGTTAATTAAGTTTTAGTAAACGCATATCAACTTTAATGTTGACTCAGCATGATTCGTCATGTATGCAAATAATTGGATGCAAGTATTGCTTAAATTATCTTCTGTTCTCTATGTGTTGAAAGTTAATTACTGTATGTCCACTATCTTTAAAGAACAGATCCAAAATGGATGGGATATGATCAAGTGAAATGTTCAACCAAAATGCATATTTTAGGCATGAGCAATGTCAACCATCAGAACGAATACAGTACTTATATGGCAGAAATTGTGCCCTTTATTTTCTAAACGTTTGATGCAATCTTACTCAAAAGTTGTTTTATATTTTATGTGAAATAAATTAGTCCATAGAATAGTCCATTTATCCATTTCTAAATAAAAATAAAATAAGCCATTTTATCACATCATTAGAAATTTCACTTGACCATACCGAATTCATTTTAGATCCTTTTTCATAAAGATGGTGGACCAATAGTTCTTAAAGAGGCTCTACCTATATCTTTTTGTCCACCAATTGATATAAACTTTACTTAATTATAAAGAGGACTATGAAAAAGGTAATTGGCAATAATTTCACCCAATGATATATGCGTTTTGCTGCGGGAAAACAGGATTGAAAAGATCGGATTTTTGAAATTGTATTCGTAATTGTTTTAGACAAGCCGATTGCGGAGATTTTCCGACCTTATTCGTTTACAATCGGAACTACCTCGTCTGATTAGCGGAGGTTCCGATCGATTCGTTTGCTATCGGAACTGCGCCGAATAGTTTGTAATCGCATTGCGCATGTCCGATAAAATCGTAAAAACTCGTAGTTCTCCGGCAGGAATAAACGGCTGGGCAGCAGTTTATTCAAGATATTGTTTTGATCATAATTAATAATTTACAAAACTGGAATACGAACCATGTTTCTTTTTAGAATACTCATAAAATAGCTTTGTATACATATAAATGCAGCAATATTGAGTATTTAATATTTTACATTAAAATCGCGTAGATATAGGCAATGCCTCTTTAAGTCATAAATACGTTAGTTATTACTAATAGGTACGTAATGTTTACATATACAAGCATATATGTGGAATACTGTAAACAAATAAGTGCTGAACCAAACACAAATATCTGTATTAAATAAATCGTTGATCCGTTTTTGTTTTTATTTAAGCAAGGTTTTTATTTGTTATTGCCAGATTAACTTATTAAGTTTGCCATTATGTTAAAATATTATGTTATTATTAATGTGTTTCAGCAGTCTAATATTGACTATATATGCTACATAACCGTTTATCAAAACTCTATCCATGTTTGCAGGTCATCTTATAATGCATATGTGTCGATTAAAAGTATAGGTTTATTCAAGAGTACTTAAAATACCCGCGATTGAATATGCATAGAATGAATTATGAGTTGGTAACTGTTAATTCGACGATCCAGTTTTGGGGTTTGTCCTAGCTGGTTTAAACCGTTCATACTGTGTCTATCAAGTTTTGATTCTCAAACTATGTAAGTTATATTTTCGTGTTTGTGTACTCCTGATGAAGGCGTTAGCCGAAAGCGCTTGAGTTTTTATAAACTGTAGCACTGTATAAATGTTTTTTCCCCCCTCTATTGATTTATTCCAACATGTTCGTATCCCCTCGGGGATCCAGTGCTTTTTGAAAGGTATTTTGTAGATGTATGTATTTTCTCACCCTTATATATATATATATACTTAAAGTCACCAGGATACTGGGTCTCTCAATTTGAACACATTTATTGGGGCCACCCTGAAATAGTGTGAATATACGTGTTTGGTATATTTTTATGAATTAAGTACACCTACGGGTACTTATGTATCCCCATATAGTCGTAACTTAACGGGTAATTTAACTGTTAACGCCTTTAATTCTCAAACCATAATACTGGGTCTGACCCAACATTTTTGCTGCTGGGTCTTGATAAAAAAAATATATATATACCGCATCACTAGTTTATTGGGTCATAATGAATTTCCCAATGTATTGGGTCCTGAACTCTGACCTGAACTCTGATTGGATAAACAGTATATATACACACTTAGCAAACTGTCAAAGGGAGATAACCCCTACTCAGGGGCCCAATAGACGTGTAAAATAAGTTATGTGCGAGAGGCCTAATTAGGTAAATGTAGTTCTGTTAAACATGCATGTATTGTTGGGTCGTTGAATTGTTGGGTCAGGACCCAATAGGCAGATTGAGGACCCAATAACAAGATAAGGACCCAATATATCGAGTGTAAAAATCATTTTTGACCCAATAAACTGGTGTCTTTAAAACTATATATATACCTCGTCGTCAGAAGGCTTAGACACGGTATACATCTGCTGTAAAACTTGCCTGCTGATATGGGACTGTAAGCATTTTGTTTTATAAATCGTGCAGTTGTTTATCTGAATACATGATATGAATCTGAAATTGTTTTGTTTTCGTTCACAAGTCCCAGCGGCCCTTTTTTTGCCACTGACCGTTCCAAGGCGGTAGCCCTTTTGTGTTTGTGATGTCTTATTTGGCTTTTTATTCATCTTTAAATTGGTTCTGTTTTTCTGTGTGTGTTTGTGGTTGACTGCCGTCCTTGAATGCTGCTTTTCCTGTTCGATTTTTATATCTATATCTTCTTTAAGTTATTGTTATATCCAAGTCCAGTGCGCACAAATACCCCGTCTGACAAAGACATAGACACAAACACTAATACTGGATTATATGTGTATCAGGTACATACGTATATATCTCTGCTGCAGTGAATGTGTTTATACGCATACAAAGCAGTGTCTCCATGACTGGGAAGGTAAACGCTGCGTTTGATTTCAACCTTCTGGCCTCTCCTCATTGCGGGTTCAATTTCCACTGGGAACACGAATTGTCAGTGAGAAAGTGACGATGATTCTTACGGATGGTGGGAGGTACACAGTACTGGTTCTACGCAGGAACTATTCGGTAATCTGACTGTAACACTTTAATTGTGTAATTGAAATAAATATTTAGTCTAATGATTCCTTAGAGATGAAATATTATTACATGAACTATAATGTATTAAAACAGCAATGGCTATATTATATAATACCCTTTCAATGTTAAAGGGTTTTGTTTGTTTGTTCGTATGGTGTTTTAAGTCATTTTCAACACATTGTAAGGTTATATATGACGGTCGATATTTGTGGTGGTGGCAGACCACCCGCCTTTCCTAGGTAGAACCAGTACTGTACACCTCCCGCTATGCGTACAAATATACACTTCCTCATTTACAAGTCGAACTGCCAGTGGGATTCGAACCCGCAGCGGTGAGAGGCGAAGGTTTACAACGCAACGTCGTTAACAATTCGGTCTGATACAGTGAGAGAAAATGATGATAGTGTCAGAGCAGATTGAATAATGCTCATGCAATAGTCTACAGTTTATTTGACAAACAAATAAGAAAATATAAGTTAAGAGAGATTGTATGGCTATTGTTCTCTTTAATGTTGTCAGAAGGAAGGCAAATATATTTGTAATGTTACATTATGCTTGCCTTCCTTTTTCCATCAAGAAGAATGCGGTTTACTGATAATATACTGTACATACTGATTGTAGAGCTGTCAATACATGCAAATACAACATTGGCTCGGGATAATGCGGAAATTACTATAAGCATAGAAAGATGTCTGGGCAATCACATCTACTTTCATAACACCATCGGGCGTATATGCCACGCTATGCAGCGCTCTTGAATCCATATCTGCCACAGTACAGTTCCTTCATGTGAAATTCATAGTTTAATCAGTGAATAGTGAAAAATGTAACCTCTGATCAAACTGTATAAAACAAGAGATGTTTGTAAAACATATATGCCCCCCGTCAAAATTATAGCGGCACAAGGCAATTGACAACATTTCTTGCAGTTTAATTTGTAGTGTGGCGAAGGTTGTTATTTTAAAAAAACAACACAAAGAACAACAACATACAAATCTATGTTGTTTCATTGGTAATGAAAAGTAATATTTGAAATTTCAATTGAGTTAAGTAATAAATGGCTCAATAAAAACAATGCATAAGTATATAAAAAATGCCATACAAAATATAATTACTTGTTTATATGTTTGTGGCTTTAGTAAGGACATAAATGGTAGTTGGCTGGGAGTGAAGTTATATTTTCTGTCAGGAATGTTCATTGTCTGACACACTATGCTTAACTTCTGTCCTGCTATTGGCTCTCATGTATAACACATTTGGATTTCCTATCTGGCACATGTATAACACTTCCAGAGCGTTTAATGCAGTACTTTACATAATCAAAGTACTGAAAGTACCGAGAATGCAAGGTTTGATAGGAAACTTAAAAACTCTATGAATATTTGCACGATTGCTGGACATTTAAAATTTCCATAAATTTGACATAGTTTAGCCATATTGGCGATCTTGGGCGACCTACAAAAATCTTAGAGGGTCGATCCATTCCAAATATATAATAGTGCGATAAATTTTATTAAACTGTTTCAAATCTAGACTAGAATATTATTTTATGAAATTGCTGATGGATAGACAGAGTTGTGTTTTATGACCAAGCTCTCACTCAAGATGACCTCCATGTCTAAAATTATGTCATTTACAGAGTGGCGTATATTAAGTAGTGTTCCGGGAACAAGATGCACAAGAGGGCCTGCCTGTATCACTCTACTGGCTTGAATAGTATAAAGCCTACTGGAAAACAATTTCTTTAAAAAAAACAAAGGCTAGATAACTCTGATGTGTCTAGTCTGATGCAACAGGTTTTGAACTTGTCCAAGTTAAGTGGCGTAACCCAGAAAGCGCCTTCTGCTGCAGGGCCAAATAACTTAACAAGAGGCACTACCCGTTGATTCAACTTCCCTTCTGTACTTTTCCAGCAGGCCCTCGTTGCGGCGGTAGAATTTAGAGAAAGATCTACGTAGTTTGTGATAACGAAAACCCTGCTGAAGAAGTTTACTTGTAATAACTTGATTTCGATCATTGAAGTCTATAACATCATTACACGCTCTAGCAAATCGAATGAGCTGGGAGATATACACCCCATATGAGGTAGCACGAGGTACATCTCCATGCAGGTGTGGATCCCAACTTTCGATAATGTTTTTAATCCCTGTTATGAATGAATGAATGAATGAATGGTGTTTTACGGCACGTCGACACCTAAATAGGTCATATTGTGCGCAAAAAGTGAAGACAAATGAAGAAATGAAGAAAGTATTAATAAAAAATTAATGTAAATATATAAAGATAAAACTATTAAAAAATAAGGGATGATCAGGTGTAATATAAACTATGTATGTAAAAGAGAGTATGATAATGGACCTTTGGAAACGGCGAGCATGACACGTACGAAATATTGCAGTCTCGGTTTGATTGAGACTGTTCATGAGCGGTAGTGAAATATGCTAGCTACCGCTCACGCCCTCTAGCCCCGGGTTGAGCAGAACTCAATATTCATAAAATTTGTAAATCAACAAATGCCCGTCAACGGGTATATAAACAAGTAAATATATATAAAAACACATTGTAATGATTTATATAGTCTGATCTCTTTAAGGAAATCTAAAACTAAACTAAAATCTACAGTATCAAATAACTCGTTAATAGTATTAAAAATGCAAACGACATCACAAACACAAAAGGGTTGACAATAGGGCTACCGTCTTGGAACGGTCAGTGGCAACAAAGGCCACTGGGGGTTTAAACCGGTTCTAGGGTGCACCAAACCTCACACTTACCCTACTGTCATCCCATTAAAACAGGACAGTGTAAATAAAGAAATCCCCGCCATGATCTAATCTCTAACCAACAAGTCAGCATCAATAGGCAATATAAGTAAAACACAAATATGCTCGTGTAAATATAATACAAAAAACAATAGCCTAGAAAGCCACAATAAAGGTACTCAATGACTGATAAGTTACTTATATATAAATACCATATTACTGTTTATAATGTCCATGTTCATGACTCATCATGTTACATACTGTGCTACTGTTTCTTATCATCATTGTTTATATACTTTAATAAACTACTCTACTGTAACATATAATCATGCTGCAGGTACTCAACATGTGAGAAACATTTTACTAATTATCATGCATCAGGTACTCATCATGTGAGAAACTGCTTACTCCTTATCATGCTGCAGGTACTCAACAGGTGAGAAATGTATTGAACAGGTGCGAAACTTCTTACTTTAGGTACTTAACAGGTGGAGAAACATTTTACTCCTACTCACGCTTAATGTATTCAACAGGTAACAAACAACTGTCACTCATTGACATGGTTAATTTATTACACAGGTGACAAGCTACTGTCACTCATTATCATGCTTAATGTATTACACCGGTGACAAACTACTGTCACTCAAAAAATGCTTAATGTATTACACAGGTGACAAGCTACTGTCACTCATTATCATGCTTAATGTATTACACCGGTGACAAACTACTGTCACTCATTATCATGCTTAATGTATTACACCGGTGACAAACTACTGTCACTCATTATCATGCTTAATGTATTACACCGGTGACAAACTACTGTCACTCATTATCATGCTTAATGTATTACACAGGTGACATACTACTGTCACTCATTATCATGCTTAATGTATTACACCGGTGACAAACTACTGTCACTCAATATCATGCGCAATGTATTACCCAGGTGATAAACTACTGTCACTCATTATCATGCTTAATGTATTCAACAGTTGACAAACTACTGTCACTCAATGAACTGCTTAATTTATTACACAGGTGACAAACTACTGTCACTCATTATCATGCTTAATTTAACCCAGTCGGTGGTGGGGTGTTAAGAATCAACCGACTGCTCGTTACTTAGCAGATGGGTAGAACCCCCCCCCCCCCACCCCGAAATGTAACCCACCTGTTGACCGTGGGTGGCGACCCGTGTCGTTGGAGAAGGGAGTCCTGGTGGTTGAGTGGCGTGGAGATCTGGTAGTTATCTCCACGTTGCAACACACCACTTTGGTCCGGACTTCAACTAGACGGGCGGTCAGATTTGGCCCGATCTGGTCAATTGGTTTGTCACGCCAGCTATAAGAGATCCGACCTTATTATTCAGACAGTACCAGTACACTGTATCTTACTTACTTTTTATATTGTTCTACTTTAAACATTTTATAGATAGGGTCTTTTATGGCGGTGGCGCACGGGCTAATCATGTATTTCAAAACGCTATATGGCTATACTCGTGCCACTTTTTAAGCGGAACATAAGTGCGGCTCTGACTTTTTAGTAAAGTGGGTGGGGGGGGGGGGGGGGGGGGGGGTTAGCTTTATATGAGTATACCTTCTACGTATTCTTGGCATTTTGCTGTTGGATATCCACAGCAAATGTCCCCTTGTTGGACTCCGAGGTGGGTGAGAAGCGTGGAAGATGAATTCTTAACGCCACATCATGGCATCACAAAACGCACAAACTACTAACAAACGAAACAAAACAGAACATGAATCTGATACTGAGGAACCAGTGATTAACCAGTCCTTTCCTCGTTTTCTTATTATCGAATCGGAAGACGGGGAAAGGCCTGTTGCAGATATGTCACCTTTTGTAATACAGAAAACTGTCCATTCCATTGCTGGACATGTTAAACAAATCAAAAAATTAAAAAACAAAACTCTTCTTATTGAAACAGAAAAAAATCTCATTCGGATAATTTACTCACTATTAAACAAATTTTAAACACAAAAGTCAAATGCTACCCTCACTCCTCTATGAACATCTCCAAAGGCGTCATCAGGTGCCCGGATCTCTCCGGAGTACCTAAAGAAGAAATTATTCACGAGCTTGCGCAACAGTTGGTAACTGCGGCTCGCCGAATAACCATGAAGAGGAATGACAAAATTATCAGTACAAATACTATCATCCTCACATTTGCAACACCCGTCTTAACAAAAACAATAAAGGTGGCATATCTGCAATTGCATGTTGACGCCTACATTCCAAACCCGTTACTTTGCTACAACTGCCAAGGCTTTGGGCACCACAACTCCAGGTGTACTAAAGAAGAACGTTGTGGTACATGTGGCGAGTCTGCATTCAAGCATGACGAATCAGATTGTCCTAACGACCTCAAATGTACCAAATGCGGTCTAGGACATCACGCAAATTCAAAATATGTGAAAAATTTAAAAAAGAAAAAGAAATCATAACAGTTAAATATACACAAAACTTTCCCTTTCCAGAAGCACGAAAATTGATTGAAGAAAAGTATAAAATTTCAAGTCCGACCTCTTACGCATCTATTCTCAAAACAAAAGCAACACACACAGAATGAAGGGATGCAAGTACGCAATACGAACCACAGTCAGAAATTCAAAATGCAAAGAATACTTCCTCAGTATCAAATTCAAACAAAAGTCAACAAATACCACTTAACAAACCAAAATTAAACTTTTCACCTAATCAAACTTTTACATTTAAATCAAACACAAAATCGGCAAACTCTGGCAATGTCAAGAGCATGTCAAATTCTCAAAATTGGAAAGCGGTCCTTCTAAGACTGTGAAGTCTAGTAGTTCCCTAGTCGTGAAGCCTAATACTTCCTCGGTTGGAAGGCCTAGTGCTGCTCCAACTAAGAAAGTTGGAAAGCCTAGTGCTTCTCCAACTAGGGAGCACAAAGAGCAGCCAAAGGTGTCTAACGGCCCTATTGAGCTGCATAACAAATTCGAACAGCTCATGGACATTTCAGATCCAGCAGCTGCACTGCCACTTCCATCCTCTCATGAAAAGTTAGTTGAGGTGCCACTTCAGCTGACTTCTTCCAAGGAGGAGGATTCATCAGTGGAGATGTCGCTGC
Organism: Cyrtodaria siliqua; assembly: GCA_037043455.1. Lineage (NCBI taxonomy): Eukaryota > Metazoa > Mollusca > Bivalvia > Adapedonta > Hiatellidae > Cyrtodaria > Cyrtodaria siliqua. The sequence goes on from JAWPHD010004782.1 coordinate 85,647, forward strand.
TTGAGTCTCCTAAGACCTCTTCTAAATCTAAGGCCAAAAATAAAAATAAAATTAAAAATCGCCTTAGCGCTAAATAATGGGTAAAACTAATAAGATCATTCAATGGAATTGTCGAGGTTTGAAACCAAATTATGATGAAATCAGCTTAATTTTAAATGAACACAATCCTATTGCCTTTTGTCTTCAAGAAACATTCTTGAAGACAAGTGATAAGGTATCTTTTAAACAATACTCACTATACAATCATATTTGTGATACCGGGGACAAGGCGACTGGTGGAGTTTCGATAATCGTTAATCGAAACATTCCTAACAGACCTGTTGGGTTGAAAACAAATTTGCAAGCTATTGCGGTCAGTGTTACTATGCACAGAGTCGTAACAATATGTTCCTTATATGTACCACCTAGTTCTTCACTAGACACTAAAGATCTAAATCACCTAGTTGCACAATTGCTATCACCTTTTATACTCTTGGGCGATTTTAATGCACACAACTACATCTGGGGTTGTAAAGATATAAACGATAAAGGCAAGAAAATTAAGGATTTCTGAGCCAAAAAAAATGTGTGTCTTTTTAATAATAAGTCACATACTTATTTACATCCTGCTACAGGCTCTCATTCTTCCACTGATTTAACAATATGCGATCCAACGCTTTTAATGGATTTTTCGTGGAGTGTTTGAGACGACCTCTGTGGAAGTGACCACTTCCCCATATTTCTTGAAAATATCGGCCCTCCACTTCTCGAAAAAACGCAACGATGGAAACTTCGCAAAGCTGATTGGACTACGTTTCAATCTCTTTGCGAGGAACAATTAAAGCCTTCCGTTTTCGAGGATGTCGAAGACGCAACTGCTCTTTTTACCAAAACTCTTCACGATATAGCTGATCAAACCATTCCAAAAACCTCGGCAAATCCTAAACGCCCACATAAACCATGGTACGACGATGACTGCAAAAAGGCAGTCAGCGATCGTAAAGCTGCATTAAATAAACCTGTGGCCAACTCAAACAAATTGAGATAACTTTAGAGTTTTTCGTGCGAAAGCCCGTCATACTATTAAGGATAGCAAGAGGAAATCCTGGAGATCTTACGTCTCTAGGCTGAATTCTCGCTCATCTCTTAAGAAGACATGGGACATGGTCCGGAAAATAAGTGGTAAAGGTAATTCTAGTTCTGTAAATCATCGTAAAACAGATAATGGAGATATAACATATGTCAAAGATATTACAAACACTTTGGCAGAAACGTTTTCAAGAAATTCTTCTTCTGAAAATTGTCAACCAAATTTTCTGAAAAATAAGAAACAAAAAGAACAGAAGAAGCTGAACTTCAAGTCGAAAAAATTGGAAAAACACAATAAACTATTCACTCTCAAAGAACTTCGAGAGTCCCTTAAAAAGGCTCATGATACATCAGCTGGTCCTGATGATATCCATTATCAATTACTAAAACATTTACCTGAATCCTGTCTCTCTACCCTTCTTGATAAGGTTTGGGTGACGGGAAACTTCCCCGATGCTTGGCGGGAAGCAATCGTTATTCCAGTCCCCAAACCTGGAAAGGATCATACGGACCCAATAAATTATCGCCCTATTGCTTTAACGAGTTGTATATGTAAAACCATGGAACGAATGATTAATGAAAGACTCGTTTGGTACCTGGAATCCAACAAGCTGATAACAAAGCATCAAAGTGGATTCAGGCGCCAACGAGGCACAACAGACAATCGCATTCGATTTGAATCATTTATTAGGGAAGCTTTCGTAAAAAAAGAACATCTAGTCGCTCTATTTTTTTGACTTGGAGAAAGCTTATGATACTGCATGGAAGTATGGTATTATGAATGATCTTCATGACCTTGGTCTTAGAGGCCGATTACCCATTTTTATAGAGAAATTCTTAGATGATAGACAATTTCGAGTCCGAATGGGTTCAACCCTCTCCGATATTCATGAACAGGAGATGGGTGTTCCACAGGGCAGCATACTCTCTGTCACACTTTTTAATATAAAGATTAACAATACAGTAAAATGCATCAATCCAGGTGTGGATTGTTCGCTATATGTTGACGACTTTGTTATATGTTATCGTGCAAAAAACATGAATACTATCGAGAGACAATTACAACAATGTCTCAATAAACTTCAGACCTGGTCTGATGAAAATGGTTTTAAATTTTCTAAATCTAAAACTAATTGTATGCACTTTTGTCTACTTCGTAAACATCATGAAGACCCTCATCTAACACAGGATGGGTCACCAATACCAGTAGTGGATGAGACAAAATTCCTTGGTCTTATTATCGACCGTAAATTAACGATTATACCACACCTTAAATACTTGAAGGCCAAATGCCTTAAGGCTCTTAACTTACCTAAAGTTGTTGCAAACACTAATTGGGGAGCAGATCGAAAAGTCCTCTTGCGACTTTACAGATCTCTTATCAGATCCAAGCTGGACTACGGCTCGATAGTATATGGATCGACTCGGAAGTCATACTTGCAGATGCTCGACCCTATACATAATCAAGGATTACGACTCGCCTTAGGTGCCTTTCGTACATCACCAGCCGAAAGTCTATATGTTGAAGCTAATGAACCATCACTGTCTCATAGACGAGACAAATTAGCTCTTCAATACGCCATTAAATTAAAGTCTAACCCTTCAAACCCAACTTTCGATAATGTTTTTAATCCTAGTTGTGAACCTCTTTTTGATCGAAAACCGAAGGCCATTCGACCATTTGGTCTTCGTGTTAAACCAAAATTAAGAGACACTGAAATCGACCTAAATTTGATTGCCAAGTACAAAGTACCACACATTCCACCGTGGACTTTGGAAACTCCAACAATTATTTTTTATCTTTGTAATAAGAACAAATCCAGTACAGACCCTACTGTCTTTCAAAGCAAATTTAATGAAATTAAATCGAAATACTGTGACTTTCAACATATCTACATAAATGGCTCTAAAGATGGAGATAAGGTAGCTGCAGCAGCTGTTCACAAACACAGCATAAAGAGCCGCCTGCCTGACAAGGCCTCTATCTTTTCAGCTGAACTTAAGGCAATTGAACTTGCCTTAAATTATATTCAGGAATCTGATGATGACCATTTTGTAATCTTTTCTGATTCCCTTTCATCTCTTCAAGCACTGGGTAATATGAAACATGATAACCCAGTTGTGCTTCAACTTTTAGAAAAGTACAATTCTCTTATAATTGATAATGATTATGTTATTATTTTCTGCTGGCTTCCAAGCCATGTAGGAATACGTGGTAATGATAGAGCTGATAGTGCTGCTAAGGCAGCATTATATTTACATATATCTGATACCTAATTACCTTATACTGATTTTAAAAGTTGTATTAACACATATATTCGTAACTCTTGGCAAACCGCTTGGGATTTGTCAGTTAACAATAAACTCCATCCAATTAAACCGTTACTCGGAGAATGGCGTTCTTCTAGTAGACCCATTTGTCGAGAGGAAGTTGTCCTAGCCCGGTGCCGGATAGGGCATACACGTTATACTCATTCATATTTATTACAAGGTGAGCAATTACCAGAATGTATACCCTGCTTTGCACCGTTAACGGTCAAACACATCTTATTGGAATGTGTAGACTTTGATCCTATGCGTCAAAGGTACTACAATGTTAATACTTTGAAAGAGTTATTTGATACTGTAGATTTTAGTCTTGTTTTAGATTTCCTAAAAGAGATCAGGCTATATAAATCATTGTAATGTGTTTTTATATATATATTTACTTGTTTATATACCCGTTGACGGGCATTCGTTGATTTACAGACATAGTTTATATTACACCTTATCATCCCTTATTTTTTAATAGTTTTATCTTTATATATTTACATTAATTTTTAATTAATACTTCATTTCTTCATTTTTCATCAATTTTTGCGCACAATATGACCTATTTATGTGTCGACGTGCCGTAAAACACCATTCATTCATTCATTAATTTAACACAGTTGATAAACTACTGTCACTCATTATCATGCTTAATGCATTACACAGTTGACAAACTACTGTCACTCATTATCATGCTTAATTTATTACACAGTTGACGAACTACTGTCACTCATTATCATGCTTAATGCATTCAAGAGGTGACGAACTACTGTCACGTCACTCATTATCATGCTTAATGCTTTACACAGGTGACAAGCTACTGTCACTCATTATCATGCTTAATGTATTACACAGTTGATAAACTACTGTCACTCATTATCATGCTTAATTTCTTCAACATTTGACAAACTACTGTCACTCATTATCATGCTTAATGTATTACACAGGTGACAAACTACTGTCACTCGTTATCATGCTTAATGCATAACACAGTTGATAAACTACTGTCACTCATTATCATGCTTAATTTCTTCAACAGTTGACAAACAACTGTCACTCATTATCATGCTTAATTTCTTCAACAGTTGACAAACTACTGTCACTCATTATCATGCTTAATTTCTTCAACAGTTGACAAACTACTGTCACTCATTATCATGCTTAATTTCTTCAACAGTTGACAAACTACTGTCACTCATTATCATGCTTAATGTATTACACAGGTGACAAACTACTGTCACTCGTTATCATGCTTAATGCATAACACAGTTGATAAACTACTGTCACTCATTATCATGCTTAATTTCTTCAACAGTTGACAGACTACTGTCACTCATTATCATGCTTAATTTCTTCAACAGTTGACAAACTACTGTCACTCATTATCATGCTTAATGTATTACACAGGTGACAAACTACTGTCACTCGTTATCATGCTTAATGCATAACACAGTTGATAAACTACTGTCACTCATTATCATGCTTAATTTCTTCAACAGTTGACAAACTACTGTCACTCATTATCATGCTTAATTTCTTCAACAGTTGACAAACTACTGTCACTCATTATCATGCCTAATTTCTTCAACAGTTGACAAACTACTGTCACTCATTATCATGCTTAATTTCTTCAACAGTTGACAAACTACTGTCACTCATTATCATGCTTAATGTATTACACCGGTGACAAACTACTGTCACTCATTATCATGCTTAATGTATTACACAGGTGACAAACTACTGTCACTCGTTATCATGCTTAATGCATAACACAGTTGATAAACTACTGTCACTCATTATCATGCTTAATTTCTTCAACAGTTGACAAACTACTGTCACTCATTATCATGCTTAATTTCTTCAACAGTTGACAAACTACTGTCACTCATTATCATGCTTAATGTATTACACATTTGACAAACTACTGTCACTCATTATCATGCTTAATGTATTATTATGCTTTTTATGAGCATTGATTTTATTTACTTAATTTCTTCAAGCATACTTGCAAGAGATTGGTAGGGCTGGCAGAGATGGCCTTAACAGCGTAGCTGAGCTATACTTCAACATGAGTGATATAGGCGCCAATACCAATATCAGTACTGAAGTAAGAAAATTCTGCCGGCTACAATCCTGTCGTAGAAGGTATATCTGCCAGCACTTTGGAAGCTACTTCGAGCCAATGAGTGTACTTCATAACTGTTGCGATATATGTACTAATGTCTGTGACTGTGATGATTGCTTTGTCAATATATTAGACAACTCCAATGTTACCACAGAGACAAATGACTCTCTCGAGGAGACAACACACACATTAGTTAAATCAGATGACAAATCATGTAGGGAATTTCTGTTTCCATATTTTGAAGCTGAAAATATGGCAACAGAAACTTCCAGTCCAGAACTGTACACAGGACTCGCTAGATAATATAACATGTTTGTGTTAGTGCGCCGTAAATAAGAAACCTGAAAGTTTACCTAAAGTCACTATCCCACCAACAACAGGCAAATTTTACAACAAATGTAAACTGTTTCTAAGCTTACTAACTATAAGGTGTACATGTAATTTACATAATTATGTTGTGAAACTGAAATATAAACTGTAATATAAATAAATCCATTAACTGGCCAGGAAAAACAAAACCCTAGAGTGCATTGAATTATGACCATGTTAGAGAAATTATATGTGTTTTAAGTAAATATAGACTTTTAATTGACATATATGCGTTATTTATGCGTTTATTCATTAAAAGAGTTGGAAATAATAGTTATGCATTGTAAACTTTATTGTTGGCAGGATAGTGACTTTAAAACCATGAAGTAGAATAACATTAATATAAAGTAGAAATAACTTTACCTTTTGGTCACATATGTTGTCTATCAGTAACAACGACATTATTCGTTGTACACGACTGAGCTCATGATTTTTAGCCTGCATCAAAATATTATAAACAAGCCCAATTTTGGAATAAGCTTATCAATTTTTGATTCATTTTGCATGTCACGTGGCGACGACCATGGACAGAACTAAACTGAACAATGTCGGAAAATGCGTCATCAGTTCATCCACAATTTTAATCCAATCAAATGTTTTCAGATTCTGAGGGGATTTCTTCATAAGTTCACTAACAAGAAACAGTTTATGATCCTTAAGTTTACATGAGGCTTCTTCAATTTCCAACATGTGTTGTTGAACAACGGAACGTCTCAAATCTTTCACTTTTAACATTTTTGTTGAGATTTCTTTTACGTTTTCAATTCTGATAACAGCACACAAACTAGGCTTCATAACCGCTGCTCCCAACTAAATTCCATTATGTTTATTTCGCTCTTCGGGGCATTTTAAATTTATTAGATACTGGCACCATAGCCTTACGACATGGGGAAGCAGTATACTCCATGTCCACCGCGTTACAATTTTGTACTATTGATTTTATGAATATTGAGTTCTGCTCAACCCGGGGCTAGAGGGCGTGAGCAGTAGCTAGCATATTTCACTACCGCTCATGAACAGTCTCAATCAAACCGAGACTGCAGTATTTCGTATGTGTCATTCTCGGCCGTTTCCAAAGGTCCATTATCATACTTTTTTCAATGTCATTAGCTGGAAGCTGCTTTGAATCTATAAAAAAAACATGCTCTCTTGTAAATCTAGTTATTTTGTTTAAAATGGGATTAGATTATATGACTTGGCTTGTTACAGACGTAGCATAGTCATGATCAGATGGTTAAGTGTGTGTAATGTTTAGGTTATTTTGTTTTATCTCTTTGTTTAGCATAGATATGATCATCTGCACCATTTGAAAGAGCAGTGTTCTCTTTTTAAACCAGCAATATTTTCCCTAGATATTGTGTCTGTAATCTGCTTAATGTTTTCTTTTCCTAAGAATAAAAGAAAAAAAATATTATTCAAATGCAATTGTACATAAATGAAAGGTTTGTAAGAGCAAATAGATATCAATAGCGTGTTATATAATACACAGGAAATATATATAGGTGTAATATGTATATGCTTTGCATATATCGGTATTAATCACCATTTATTGTTACAAATGATACAACAAACCAATGAATATCAGTGGTCTATTTATTGGTTCAATGTACATTCTTAAAAAAATAAAAAAGCGTAAGGTCTATTTCTGAGCAACTATCTTTTTATAGAAATAAAAATGTGACATTTTACACATTAATTTCTTAAAACAGACTTTGTTGAGGTAAGGAGTACAGTAAATTATGACTTTTCTGGCAAAAAATGGAAGGAAGAATATTGTCTATGTATATATCAATCATCTTTTTGCACTTATTGTAATACTTTGATGAAATATCAAACAGTTAAGTATTCCAATTGCATGTCAGATATTTTGTGCTCAAGAGATTGTTGGATACTAAATCAGTTTGACAGTGCCGTGAAACTCTTTCTGTTCTGTGATTTGTCAACTGTTTGAAATTGTTAGTCTTACCATTTTTGACACAGTTATGTCCCTTCAATTTTAAATTTATGAATTTTAATGATGTTAATACATGAAAATATACTGTTTGTTTTATGCACATATATTTCTTAATTTTTTGTTTGAATGAATGAATGGTGTTTTACGGCACGTCGACACATAAATAGGTCATATTGTGCGCAAAATTATGAAAAATGAAGAAATGAAGTATTAATTAAAACATTATTGTAAATATATCAAGGCACCCGGCGAGGTTGCAATCCTCTTCCCATTGTTACAACCACGTTGGCATTCATTGTAGAATTGTTTACACTTCTGATCCAAATGCTTTAATATTCTATAGCAATTTTTGCACAAAAAATCTCTTTCTATCGCCACGCCACCATATATTTTTAAAACTTCAAATAATTCTCTCTCTTTGAGAGAACCATCCCCGGGCCACACCGTACAATAAATAATAACATATCAACATCAAATAACAATAAGGATTACACAATCAGGTTTGGTTTCTTTAGAGTATAGTATGCCTTCGAACTTAGATTTAATTAAATTTTAAATACATATATTTTATCATGGCACTCATTTACTCTTATGCCTGCAAGTATGCAACCATAAGCAACCGGGACTGTCATAATTTAGATTTTTTAGAAAAGGCCTAACAAAAAAATATGTGTGTTTCCGGTTTCCCGACCGACCCTACTTTTTCACCGCCGACCCTAAATATTTTTAGGAAAAAAAAGAAAAAAAAAAGAAAATTAAAAAAAAAAAGGAAATATTACAAACAACAAATATTTTTATTCAAATGATAATTTTATTAGCCAGAGTTGTTAAGCATCTAATCTGGATCCAAACTGTTTGCAAAGGTTATCAAGAAGTTGCATTAGTACAAAAATGGCATAATATATGCGAACAATATATATAAAAAATATATATAAAAAACAAACTTTTTCCTACCTACCTACCCTAACTTTTTGACAGGGTGAAACCAGAAACACACACATTTTTTAAAGGCCAAACACATCTACTCACCCACTCACTCACTCATTCACTCACTCACTCAGTTCAAACACAAGTGAGTGTGTTTATACAGAAATATCTGGCATATTTATTTAGAACAATAATAAATAATTATGAAATATAATTATTGTTTTTAAAAGTGACCTAGGAGTGATACATTAACTTATAAAACAAGGATCTACATGTACATGTACATGTACATGATTCACGCAGGATATCATAAAAGCATGGATATACAGCAGCATGTAGATCTATGACAAACTTAGTAAGTCTTATTATTAAAAAGTTATAGAATCAAGATTCCGCTAGAATTTGTGCATGCTGTTTAAGCTTTCAAAGCATTATATGAGCTTAATTAATAACAGTACCTGTTAGAGGGCCACATGGAAGATTAGTTCACAAACTAAATGTGTTACCCTCACAGGGCTTTCCCCCGGATTTTTTTAAAGAGTGGTGGCATTTTTTGCGTACAAAGGGGGATGGGTGCCCTTCCCGCGTCAATTTTTTTTAAAATGCCAGTTGATTAGAAGAGATTTGGCGTATATCTTGTATCAGAAGGAATGAATGAAATAATAAAAAAACATCATATTTTATTATATATTTATTTCAAAATCTTTTAATAAAAAATGCTAGAAAATCACTTTCTGACAAAATAAAAGACATCTCATAGCACATATACTATCACTAAACAGTTTCTTTAACTTATATAGCACATACAACGAAACACTTTCTTATACTGTATTATATAACACTGTTTGTTGTATGCTGTCAGAGCACTTTATTAAGTTCACAAAGCAGAACGCCTGGTCTTTTCCCCATACCATGTGTTAACAGCTGCCTCAAAGTTAAATTGTTCCAATGGCTCTCCCTCCATGGTTATGGCTAGCAGAGCATTTAATACTTTATTGCTAAGGCTATTTCTATGCGTTGTTTTTACTCTCTTCAAGGTTGAGAAGCCTCTTTCGCAATCAGCAGTAGACGTTGGAATAAGTAATCCTACTGCAGCCAGCTTGGCGATGTTTGGATGAGATGCCTCCAGTTGGCATACATAGCTCATCATTTGGTCAGCACGCTTCTGCTGCAGTGTTGGTGTCTGCTGAATCGTGGCCTTCAGCAGTCTCCACTCTTCCCTGGCCTTGTCCTGAGGGAGCGTGAAATGTGCTGCCAGTGTCATCATTTCTTCATTCCCGTGTTCGCTGGCGTCTTCTGGAAGTTGCTGGCATCGAATACACCAAAGCACTCGATGAGTGGCAGGTCTGGAAATCTGGCCTCCAGATTGTTCATGATGTTTGTCAGAAACTTGTCATACACCTAAAATGATATAATTAAACAGTTTAAAACCAATATATATTACAAAAATACATTACATATATAAACAAATAAATAAAAGAAGCAAACATTTTATATTTTAAAGAGTTTTATGTTTTTGTTTATATTTACACAAAGTGACTTATTTCTTTAGAATGATAAAACTGAAATGAGTTTTAAATCAAATGGAATGTACACTTACATTTGTCCTAAACTCTGAGGTCTGCGCATCGGTGGGTGTCTTGATGTTGAAATTCTGTCCCTGCAGACCCTCTATGGTGGTAGAGAGAGATGAGTAGTTGGTCCCTGGTGAGGTCTTCAACTGCGTCATGACAGCAATTGTCCCTTTAACAAGAGGACCAACAGTTGTATATACTGCATCCCGAGTCTGCATTGCCTTTGAAAGTGAAGATAGGTGAGGGAGGATTTCAATAAATAAAGTCTATTATTTTAACATACAGTCCCTGTTAAGTCTGCATACATTTCGTATATGTACATGTATAAGAATATATTTATTTTAAACCGAACAGGTATTCTAATATACATAATACAGTCTAAATACATTGATTCAGTACTGACAGTACTGTATTTCCAGTTCAACAAAAACAAGTTATTTTGAATGTGAACCGTGCAACAAAATTTGTTTTCATTTTATGTAAATGGCGATAATTCATATAAGGGACGTAACTCAGCCGGCCATTTCGGACACAAACACGTTCGCCTAATGTAGAAAAAGTTACTTCAAAACTGGCAGTTACAAGGTTTATTTTTACTATATGAGTACAAATTGAAATAATATATTATATACATTTGCAGCAGGCCATTATGAACCTTTTGTCAATATGCATGACTAATAAAATTAACAGATTTGCTTCTGCAGAAATTTGAAAGCAAAGGATTTTCTATGAACGATTTTCCAAAGAAAACCAGATTGTTCCGGAAATCAAGCAGAAATTGGAATAATTTCAACAACAGAATTGAGATGTTTTTCTGCTGGTAAACACAAATTAAATCTCAATATTTTCTGAACCAAATCGAAAATCGTAATTTTGTCAAAGAAAATCAGAAATCGAATTCATGTCCAATAAGAGGAAAGAATGATGAGTAAAAGTGGAATTTGTTCCGCTTTTCTTTATTCAAAAATATTTTTTTTTTTTTTTTTAATTTTAACGATTATTTCTGCCCGAATATTTTCTGAATAAATGCGATGTCCGAATATTTTCTGAAAGCAATACCTATGTCCGAATATTTTCCGAAAGAAATGTCGATGTCTGAGAAAATGCCGATGTCAGCATATTTTCCGAAGAAATGCCGATGTCCGAATATTTTCCGAAAGTAATACCGATGTCCGAATATTTTCCGAAGGAAATTCCGATGTCCAAATATTTTCCGAACTATTGCTGATGCCTGAATGTTTTCCGAAGAAATACATATTCAGACAATTTTGTCCGAAGAAATCGGAAAGCCGAAGACTTTCCGAGGAAAATGAATCTGTCCGTGGAATTTCTTTGTTATTTTTTTCCGAAGTCCGAATTATTTTCTTTTAAAACCTATGTCCATTACTGCGAATCTTGACCGGAATTCCGAATTTATTCTGCGGCTTTTTTTCGCGGAAATTATAAAAAATGCTTCAATATTTGTAATTGTTTAAAGTTTTTTTTGGGCGAAAGAATTTGACTTTAAAAAAAGTGTACGTCCCATGGCAAGCTAGCGGAAAAAAAAGTACATGTCCCGTGCCATTTTGCACCGGTCCCAATCCACCAATAAATATTGCCTGGTCCCTATATACTGGCTGTTTAGTCCCCACATTTCATTTATTTTGGCTAAAAGTTCATACTCATAGCAATTCTGTTTTATGTTATACACAGTGCAGTGGATAGTATCTTAGATGACAATAAAAGAGTAAACATAGGGTAAAACATGAATAATACTGGGAAAAAAATTGTCACAGTTCATATTAAATAAACAGAAATGATATAGTTTGGAGTCATTGGATTGAAAAGCTGATTGTTAAGAACAGTTTCCTGTCGTCTGCATGAAGAGAGAGTTTTTACACGAGTCATTCACTGTAACTGACAGGCCTGTATAGCTGGTGTAATTGATGACACACCTGCAATTTCTCCGTACCAGGGTGGGGGAGTTTTGCCCCTTTAAAACCAACAGCTACTCTCCCTAGAGGTTGACTCATAGAGCTACTCTTCCTAGCGGGCGACGAGATACCCATCTTTTTACTATAGTAGTTTCTCGACCGTACACAGCCAGAAAAAATATCGAAGCGCAGTGCATAAACTTATATATACTTGCCTTAAATCTATTCCTTCATTTAGGCTCAGCAAAACTAGAATTTCTTGGTAAGAATACATTGCCAAAAAGTATTGACGAATCTTTGCATCCATGATGTCTTCCATTTTTGTTTTGCTTTGATGTGCGCATGTCTAAACTGAAGGCGATGGAGCGATGGTACGATGGAGCCGGAGGCGATGCAACATCGCACATCGACTGCGATGCGCGATGGTACGATGGCCATGACGCGATGGTCCATCGTGCCATCGCCATCGTACCATCCATCGCGTCATCGCCATTGTACCATCGCGCATCGACTTCTAAAAGGTCGATGCGCGTCGATGCGCGATGGTACGATGGACCATCTTACCATCGCGTTTAAAGTCGATGCGCGATGGTACGATGGCGATGGTGCGATGGTACGATGGCGATGACGCGATGGTCCATCGCATCATCGCCATCGTACCATCGCGCATCGACTTGTAAAGGTCGATGCGCGATGGTACGATGGCCCTAACGGAACACGTAGCCAGGACTACAGAAATTGATCTTTAATACTTGTTTTAATAGTGTTTTTAAAGATATATGGTGAAATAGCACAGTTATTAATCCAGTAATTTGACAATCCAAGTGAATTCAGTGAATTGAACACACAATTAGTCCAAGGTAGTTTGGTATTATTAGAACTAAATAACTTGTATGAGGTTTGGTACAAAATAGTGCATATTTTCTCTTGTTTACAGTTCAATATTCTATTCCAAAAATTAAGAACTCGTCCCTTTATTTGTAGAGATAAAGGCATTACTCCAAGGTCGCCATACACCATATATGATGGGGTACTTTGCTTCAGGCCCAAAATAAGCTTATAATACTTAAGCTGGAATCTATCAATCACATCAACATTTTCAATTTCCCAGACCTCACAACCATACATCAATATAGGTGCTACCATGGTATCGAACAAGTGTAATTGCAGACTTACAGGCAGGGCTAACTTTCTAGCTTTAACAATTACAGAGAACATAGCTTTTCGAGCTTGGTCTATCAAGTAACTTCTGGTTTTATCAAATTTACCATCATAAGAAAATTTAACACCTAAGTATGAAAAACTATCAACAACCTCTAAAACATTGTTATCAAATCTGAAAATAGGTAAATTATTGGGGGCCATGCCTCTTTTATTTTTCCAGAACACAACAATTTTGGTCTTGGCAGGATTCACATGTAGATCCCATAGTTTACAATAACTAGACATGGCATCAAGCGCTGTTTGAAGTTCATTGGCTGATTCCGAAAAAATGACAGTGTCATCAGCACAGTGATGCAGTATAACAGAATAAAGAGTTTAAAGAACACTTCTATATCAGCATCACTGAGAGTCTCATTAACAATTTCTGACAAGAGATCTAAACCTCTATATTTCTGAGACAAGAACTGGTTCAAGTCATTGAGGAACAATGAAAACAGCACAGGTGACAGGTTTTCACCTTGTCTAACTCCGGTATGATTTGTAAAGAAATCAGACACAACACTGAAGGAATTACCCTTAACACATGACTTGGCTTTAAGATACATATTATGTATACTTTTTAAACATTTCTCATCAATACTACAACTTAGTAATTTGTGCCATAAAACAGTCCTATTTATGATATCGAAAGCTTTACGATAGTCAAAAAAAGAACAATAAAGCTTTTTGTTCCTTGATAAGTAAAGATCTATCAACATTTTCAATGAAAAAATGTGATCAACAGTGCTATATGATTTTCTAAACCCAGCTTGTTCTTCACATAATATACTGTGACTTTCTAGAAATCTATTCAATCTATTGTTAAGTACATTTGTAAAGAGTTTACCAAAGCAACTGAGAATAGTTATTCCTCTATAATTATCAGGATCCCCAACATCGCCTTTGTTTTTGTAGATTGGAAGAATAATCCCCTTACTCCATAGATCAGGAAAAATACCAGATTCAAGAATAATGTTGAATAAGCTGCAAAATATTTCTTTCATACTTTCAGAAGCATTTTTCAGGTATTCGTTCAATATATTGTCAAAAGAGGAAGGTGTCTCGTTATTTTTCAATGATTTGATGGATTTATCAACCTCTCCTATAGTAAATGGTTCATTTAACTCACCATTTGCATCACTAATACCTGAAATATCAAAGTGTTCATCATCATCATCACCATCCCTGACAATATTTTCATTAAGTTTAATGAAATGTTCATAAAAAGCTTCAGTTGAAACTTTATTCAAAACTTCTTTCTTTTCATTGGTGTATTTATTCAGTAGGCTCCAATATGCCTTTGGTTCAGAGTGTTTTAATCCTTTTAACTTTTTAATGAGACAGTCTTGATAATTCTTTAACTTTTTATTAAGTTCCTTTTTATATTTCTTAATGTTTTGGATAAGAATTTTTTTATTCTCATTAGTCTGGTTTCTACTATAAACATTTTTGCTATTTAAATATTCTTTTCTCGAAGAGCTACACTCCTTATCAAACCATGACTTTGTGTGTTTTTTTTGTTTCTTTTTTGATGTGTATCTATTTTGAAACATGCCATTTTCTTTTGGCTGCATCAGTAAGAATGTTAGCAACTTTCTGAGTGTAAAACTTTACAGTTTCATCAGTATATAAATGGTTATCAAGAACATTTCTAAGCTCCTTGGCTGTATCAAGAATAACACTAGGATCAAAGTTTGCCTTAAAACTTTCAAGTGCATTTGGGTTCCAGGTAGGCTTGCTATGTACTTCATTTGCAGAAGATGGTTTGATCATGTCATCTTTTTCTTGACTAAGGTTCAAGTTACAACAAAATACCAAAGCACAATGCACATCTGACAATATAGGGTCAAATTGTAAAACATCAAAGAATGTAATCTTTGGAAAAAGTATACCAGATAATAACAAATAGTCAATTAAACTACAATATTTTCTTTTTCAATACAGTGGGAACGCCAGGAACTAATTATTTAGCTTTTTTGATCATTTTGATACTCCGCGACAGGGATTATTTTTTTAGTGTTTGCCGGACTATATCATTAAACAAATCTCAAAACGCCGCCATTTTCTTTTTGTAAAAACGTCGATTCAGACCGCAATTATCAATTTACGCGTACCTAGTTTACAAGAGTGAACACTTTTTGTAAAATGTCAGTTTTGGATTACGTCATCAATGCGTAGAATGTGTTTACACGTTGGTAGATGTTGGTTTGCACGTTGGTAAACGTTGAATCCACTGAGTTTTGATAGCGATATCTGATGCAGGGTGTTCACACTGGGATAAACAATTGGAAATATACACAGGCTAACGTAATGAAGAAAACAGAGTCTTAGAACTCTGCAGGCAATTAACACGTAAGTTCAAATGTAGAACTCTGCAGGCAAATAACACGTGCAATGTGTACATGTACAACTCTTTTTTTTGCAGTGTTTTCTTGAAATTTACCAAGCACATCGATGGTGTTAATGTTGACAAACTGTGTAAATAGTAAACATAACTGGATCAGCCGTGACAGTTATTGATTTCATTGAATTATTCATATAATTCCTCTCTCAGAATCATTCTTGTTGACCTGTAGCCATATACATGAGGCCCTTCCAGGGATGGTCAATGTTCCCTTGTTCCCTGACCCCCCCCGCCCCCTCCCCCCCCCCCCAAGTCGGTGGTGGGGTGTTAAGAATCAACCGACTGCTCGTTACTTAGCAGAGGGGTAGAACCCCACCGAAACGTAACCCACCTGTTGACCGTGGGTGGCGACCCGTGTCGTTGGAGAAGGGAGTCCTGGTGGTTGAGTGGCGTGGAGATCTGGTAGTTATCTCCACGTTGCAACACACCACTTTGGTCCGGACTTCAACTAGACGGGCGGTCAGATTTGGCCCGATCTGATCAATCGGTTTGTCACGCCAGCTATAAGAGATCCGACCTTATTATTCAGACAGTACCAGTACACTGTATCTTAACTTACTTTTTATATTGTTCTACTTTAAACATTATATAGATAGGGTCTTTTATGGCGGTGGCGCACGGGCTAATCATGTATTTCAAAACGCTATATGGCTATACATGTGCCACTTTTTAACCGGAACATAAGTGCGGCTCTTGACTTTTTAGTTAAGGTGTTATGTCCGCTGGGTGGTATGGGGGGTCTGATGCGTTAGCTTTATATGAGTATACTTTCTACGTATTCTTGGCATTTTGCTGTTGGATATCCACAGCAAATGTCCCCTTGTTGGACTCCGAGGTGGGTGAGAAGCGTGAAAGATGAATTCTTAAGCCACATCATGGCATCACAAAACGCACAAACTACTAACAAACGAAAAAAAACAGAACATGAATCTGATACTGAGGAACCAGTGATTAACCAGTCCTTTCCTCGTTTTCTTATTATCGAATCGGAAGACGGGGAAAGGCCTGTTGAAGATATGTCACCTTTTGTAATAGAGAAAACTGTCCATTCCATTGCTGGACATGTTAAACAAATAAAAAATTAAAGAACAAAACTCTTCTTATTGAAACAGAAAAAAAATCTCATTCGGATAATTTACTCACTATTAAACAAATTTAAACACAAAAGTCAAATGCTACCCTCACTCGTCTTTGAACATCTCCAAAGGCGTCATCAGGTGCCCGGATCTCTCCGGAGTACCTGAAGACGAAATTATTCACGAGCTTGCGCCACAGTTGGTAACTGCGGCTCGCCGAATAACCATAAAGAGGAATGACAAAATTATCAGTACAAATACTATCATCCTCACATTTTCAACACCCGTCATACCAAAAACAATAAAGGTGGCATATCTGCAATTGCATGTTGACGCCTACATTCCAAACCCGTTACGTTGCTACAACTGCCAAGGCTTTGGGCACCACAACTCCTGGTGTACTAAAGAAGAACGTTGTGGTAAATATGGCGTGTCTGCATTCAAGCATAACGAACCAGATTGTCCTAACGACCTCAAATGTACCAACTGCGGTCTGGGACATCACGCAAATTCAAAATTATGTGAAAAATTTAAAAAAGAAAAAGAAATCATAACAGTTAAATATACACAAAACATTCCCTTTCCAGAAGCACGGAAATTGATAGAAGAAAAATATAAAATTTCAAGTCCGACCTCTTACGCATCTATTCTCAAAACAAAAGCAACACACACAGAATGCAAGGATGCAGGTACGCAATACGAACCACAGTCAGAAATTCAAAATACAAAGAATACTTCCTCAGTATCAAATCCAAACAAAAGTCAACAAATACAACTTAACAAACCCAAATTAAACTTTTCATCTAATCAAACTTTTTCATTTAAATCAAACACAAAATCGGCAAGTTCTGGCAATGTCAAGAGCATGCCAATTTCTCAGAATTGGAAAGGGGGTTCTTCTAAGACTGTGAAGTCTAGTAGTTCCCCAGTCGTGAGGCCTAATACTTCCTCGGTTATAAGGCCTAGTGCTGCTCCATCTAATGCAGTTGGAAAGCCTAGTGCTTCTCCAACTAGGGAGCACAAGGAGCAGCCAAAGTCGTCTAACGGCCCTACATAATAAATTCGAACAGCTCATGGACATTTCAGAGCCGGCAGCTGCACTGCCACTTCCATCCTCGCATGAAAAGTTAGTTGAGGTGCCACTTCAGCTGACTTCTTCCAGGGAGGAGGATTCATCAGTGGAGATATCGCTGCTTGAG
The DNA here is from genome assembly GCA_037043455.1 of Cyrtodaria siliqua. Lineage (NCBI taxonomy): Eukaryota > Metazoa > Mollusca > Bivalvia > Adapedonta > Hiatellidae > Cyrtodaria > Cyrtodaria siliqua. The sequence continues at coordinate 103,769 of JAWPHD010004782.1, forward strand.
TCTCCTAAGACCTCTCCTAAATATAAGGCTAAAAATAAAAATAAAATTAAAAGTCGCCTTAACGCTCAATAATGGGTAAAACTAATAAGATCATTCAATGGAATTGTCGAGGTTTAAAACCAAATTATGATGAAATCAGCTTAATTTTAAATGAACACAACCCTATTGCCTTTTGTCTTCAAGAAACATTCGGCCCTCCACTTCTCGAAAAAACGCAACGATGGAAACTACGCAAGGCTGATTGGACTACGTTTCAATCTCTTTGCGAGGAACAATTAAAGCCTTCCGTTTTCGAGGATGTCGAAGACGCAACTGCTCTTTTTACAAAAACTCTTCACGATATAGCTGATCAAACTTTTCCAAAAACCTCGGCAAATCCTAAACGCCCACATAAACCATGGTACGACGATGACTGCAAAAAGGCAGTCAGCGATCGTAAAGCTGCATTAAATAATTTTAACTTGCGGCCAACTCGAACAAATTTAGATAACTTTGGAGTTTTTCGAGCGAAAGCCCGTCGTACTATTAAGGATAGCAAGAGGAAATCCTGGAGATCGTACGTCTCTAGGATGAATTCTCGCTCATCTCTTAAGAAGACATGGGACATGGTCCGGAAATTAAGTGGTAAAGGTAATTCTAGTTCTGTAAATCATCTTAAAACAGATAATGGAGATATAACATCGGTCAAAGATATTACAAACACGTTGGCAGAAACTTTTTCAAAACATTCTTCTTCTGAAAATTGTCAACCAAATTTTCTGAAAAATAAGAAACAAAAAGAACAGAAGAAGCTGAACTTCAAGTCGAAAAACTTGGAAAAATACAATAAACTATTCACTCTCAAAGAACTTCGAGAGTCCCTTAAAAAGGCTCACGATACATCAGCTGGTCCTGATGATATCCATTATCAATTACTAAAACATTTACCTGAATCCTGTCTCTCTACCCTTCTTGATATATATAATAAGGTTTGGGTGACGGGAAACTTCCCCGATTCTTGGCGGGAAGCAAAGGTTATTCCAGTCCCCAAACCTGGAAAGGATCATACGGACCCAATAAATTATCGAACTTCGAGAGTCCCTTAAAAAGGCTCACGATACATCAGCTGGTCCTGATGATATCCATTATCAATTACTAAAACATTTACCTGAATCCTGTCTCTCTACCCTTCTTGATATATATAATAAGGTTTGGGTGACGGGAAACTTCCCCGATTCTTGGCGGGAAGCAAAGGTTATTCCAGTCCCCAAACCTGGAAAGGATCATACGGACCCAATAAATTATCGCCCTATTGCTTTAACGAGTTGTATATGTAAAACCATGGAACGAATGATTAATGAGAGACTCGTTTGGTACCTGGAGTCCAACAAACTGATAACAAAGTATCTAAGTGGATTCCGGCGCCAACGAGGCACAACAGACAATCTCATACGATTTGAATCGTTTATTAGGGAAGCTTTCATAAAAAAAGAACATTTAGTCGCTGTATTTTTTGACTTGGAGAAAGCTTATGATACTGCATGGAAGTACGGTATTATGAATGATCTACATGACATTGGTCTTAGAGGCCGATTACCCATTTTTATAGAGAAATTCTTAGATGATAGACAGTTTCGTGTCCGAATGGGTTCAACCCTCTCTGATATTCATGAACAGGAGATGGGTGTTCCACAGGGCAGCATACTCTCTGTCACACTTTTTCATATAAAGATTAACAGTATAGTAAAATGCATCAATCCAGGTGTGGATTGTTCGCTATATGTTGACGACTTTGTTATATGTTATAGTGCAAAAAACATGAATACTATCGAGAGACAATTACAACAATGTCTCAATAAACTTCAGACCTGGTCTGATGAAAATGGTTTTAAATTTTCTAAATCTAAAACTAATTGTATGCACTTTTGTCAACTTCGTAAACATCATGAAGACCCTCATCTAACACTGGATGGGTCACCAATACCAGTAGTGGATGAGACAAAATTCCTTGGTCTTATTTTCGACCGTAAATTAACGTTTATACCACACCTTAAATACTTGAAGGCCAAATGCCTTAAAGCTCTTAACTTACTTAAAGTTGTTGCAAACACTAATTGGGGAGCAGATCGAAAAGTCCTCTTGTGACTTTACAGATCTCTTATCAGATCCAATCTGGACTATGGCTCAATAGTATATGGATCGACTCGCAAGTCGTACTTGCAGATGCTCGACCCTATACATAATCAAGGATTAAGACTCGCCTTAGGTGCCTTTCGTACATCACCAGCCGAAAGTCTATATGTTGAAGCCAATGAACCATCACTGTCTCGTAGACGAGACAAATTAGCTCTTCATTACGCCATTAAATTAAAGTCTAACCCTTCAAACGCCATTTTCGATAATGTTTTTAATCCTAGTTGTGAACCTCTTTTTGATCGAAAACCGAAGGCCATTCGACCATTTGGTCTTCGTATTAAACCAAAACTAAGAGACACTGAAATCGACCTAAATTTGATTGCCAAGTACAAAGTACCACAAATTCCACCGTGGACTTTGGAAACTCCAACAATTATTTTTGATCTTTGTAATAATAACAAATCCAGTACAGACACTACTGTCTTTCAAAGCAAATTTAATGAAATTAAATCGAAATACTGTGACTTTCAACATATCTACACAGATGGCTCTAAAGATGGAGATAAGGTAGCTGCAGCAGCTGTTCACAAACACAGCATAAAGAGCCGGCTGCCTGACAAGGCTTCTATCTTTTCAGCTGAACTTAAGGCAATTGAACTTGCCTTAATTTATATTCAGGAATCTGATGATGACCATTTTGTAATCTTTTCTGATTCCCTTTCATCTCTTCAAGCATTGGGTAATATGAAACATGATAGCCCAGTTGTGCTTCAACTTTTAGAAAAGTACAATTCTCTTATAATTGATATTATTATTTTCTGCTGGCTTCCAAGCCATGTAGGAATACGTGGTAATAATAGAGCTGATAGTGCTGCTAAGGCAGCATTAGATTTACGTATATCTAATACCAAATTACCTTATACTGATTTTAAAAGTTGTATTAACACATATATTCGTAACTCTTGGCAAACCGCTTGGGATTTGTCAGTTAACAATAAACTCCATTCAATTAAACCTTTACTCGGAGAATGGCGTTCTTCTAGTAGACCCATTCGTCGAGAGGAAGTTGTCCTTGCCCGGTGCAGAATAGGGCATACACGTTATACTCATTCATATTTATTACAAGGTGAGCAATTACCAGAATGTATACCCTGCTTTGCACCGTTAACGGTCAAACACATATTGCTGGAATGTGTAGACTTTGATCCTATGCGTCAAAGGTACTACAATGTTAATACTATGAAAGAGTTATTTGATACTGTAGATTTTAGTCTTGTTTTAGATTTCCTTAAAGAGATCAGACTATATAAATCATTATAATGTGTTCTTTTATATATTTACTTGTTTATATACCCGTTGACGGGCATTTGTTGATTTACATACATAGTTTATATTACACCTTATCATCCCTTATTTTTTTAATAATTTTATCTTTATATATTTACATTAATTTTTAATTAATTCTTCATTTTTCATCATTTTTTGCGCACAATATGACCTATTTATGTGTCGACGTGCCGTAAAACACCATTCTATCATTCATTTGTTCCCTGACAATACGACCCGGTGATCCCCAAAATGTTTTGCTTTGTTCCCCAAAAATATGTTCCCTTGTTCCCCAAAACCGCTGGGAGACCCTCAGCCCTGAACCCTGTGAAGGGGTACACCTTATGGTATGTCTGTAATAGCCAGTGTCAAACCCCACATATGCTGCATGGCCATGGGACACAGCAATTCCTAAACCACATCAACGTACTCTACTAAAATAAAGTATAGCAGAGATAACTCTTACACGCACGTTGGAAAGGTAACTGTTTGAATAATCACAGGAATTCGATATTATATGTTGTGTAGGAATAAAATGATGAAAAAAATAAAAAATATATACCCCACCCATCGTTTTATTATACTCTATAGAAAGAGTACAGGAGTGCAAGTAAATCGATGCCGTTCCGAATAGACACTTTGAGACGGACGAGATATATAAAATATATCTCAATCGAAAGTGCGTTTAAGTATAAACCAGACGACATATATATAATGAGAATATTTACACTCAAAGTGTTTTTATCAAGTTAAATATTTTTGACAAGAGTTGCCTGTTACCTGGAGGCTTCCCACTTCCGGTCTCGGAGTTAATTTGTTGGTACTTTTTATCTGAACAAATATATGACCAAGTTATAAATGTACAATGCGATTAGAATATGTATTTTTAATTAATCTTGTTTTTACCTTGATTTGTATATAAACAGCGCACATAATTCTCATTACAAAATATATTTCGTAGAGAACGCACGGTTTAAAATATAGAACGTTCGTGACGTCGTGAGTGAGCTCTGACGTCAGGCGCACTTTTAACAGCTGGCGATTCATAATGTGAGGTCCTGGAAGAGGACATTCATAATAACAAGAAATTGCAGCACAGCTGCTGGAAAAAATGTTGGACAATTCTGAACATAATATTAATATTTCGGGGGTCAAGCCAGGGGAGAAGGAGAGTTCATATTATTTATATTGGTTTAATAAAACTGGATGAATGATTTATATCACGGGTACTAAACATTGACTCTAGCACATTTTGGAGGTATATGAAAACGAGAGTCGATGACACTTCCGAGGTAGAGACAAAGATGAAAATAACAAAAAAAGGTGAGTTCAGCTCGTTGTTTTTCATAATATCATTAATCCAACGATTTATTACAAAAATCGGGGAATGCTATTCCAATTGTATGTGTTCAAAGTATGTCTAAGTTGCAAAAATATTACAAATTATTGCTTATTTTCACGCCTAGGTCTTTTATAAGATTGGAAGGTGTGTGTGTTTTCTTCGACAGATCGTACTTTTTCGGTGCATATTATACAATTATGGACTTTTCAGCTGTTATACATGATGTGATATGCACCAAAAAAATCATTATTGACCGAGGCGATAGCCGAGGTCAATAATGATTTTTTGGTGCATATCAACATCATGTATAACAGCTGAAAAGTCCATAACTGTTTTATTATATAACCCTCAATTTACAATTATATAAAACAGGTCAATATCAAAAAAACAATTATATAAAACAGGTCAATATAAAAAAAACAGGTCAATATCAAAAAAACAGGTCAATATCGCTAGATATTTTTTCTAAAAAATTACTTTTTAGCCAATGAAAACGCGTCTATTTATAGGTTATATAATAATCTTATTTATTCATGAAAGTCTGGTGTTTTAATAGTGGAGATGAAAAGGCCATAATGTAATTATTAAACAGTAACGACATTTTAAATCAGAAAACAGAGTATAATGGATTTTTCGTAAATTTTAAGCAAGAGGTAGAGTCAGCGATCCGGAGGTAGGGTCGATGACACAGAGATAGCGTCGATGCTTATGATGTACTGTGATATAATGTGTTGGCATAGTTGGTAGTTTGTAGTAAATTAACTGTTAAATCAACCTGCAATCGATACTATGCGATAGTTACACAGTTATATTTACATATTCGGATACACTATTAGTTCATGTTGGAGACATAATCGGAAAACGTTAAAAATGTGGGCAGTTTTAGCATCACACCCGTTTCGAACATATTTTTTTTTATAATCAGAAAAGATCGGATAAAAAATGAACTATCGTCTCAACGAGGCAAAATATAGCATTTTTAACTAAATCAAGGGCCATAGCTCCGCTGTTACTGGTCCGATTTGACTGATTTTCGAACTTGTCCAAGCTTTCATTGACATTAACAATCTGGTAAAGTTTGGTAAAGATCAGATGGAAATTAAAGGCACTATTGTCTTAACGAGACGCAAATTAACGACGGACGACAACTCCCCCCCCCCCCCCCCCACGCCACCCCACCCACCACCACCACCACCACCATCCCTAACTCCACCCACCAACCCCAACCCCCGGTAAGAATGTCGGTATGTTTAAATTAATATTGAAAAACAAGAGAAAAATGTGCGGTTACCTTGACATTAAATCCACGTTAAAATATATGTGATTATTATTTCATTAGTTTAACTGACAGGAACACAGAAAGATACTTTTTAAAGTTATTTTTAATTTCTTACTTTTATGGTAATTCTTTTTGGATTGCAAAACAAGTACGTGTTTAGTTTTTCCTCTGACTTTTCCCATCTGAAATTATAACAAATGAAATAAATGAACACATTATGAGATAATTTTATGTTTTCAAAATCTTAAGGTGTTCATATACTTTTATTTTACTGCACAGTGCCAAAGCACACTTTCTAAAGTATGATATTGTAATATCCGAGATTTGAGTTAAAAGGAATTAATTAATACAAGTACTTTTTATTACTTATTATAAAAAAAAATATGTTCGAAACTGGTGTAGGATATGTGATGCTAAAACTGTCCACATTTTTAACGTTTTCCGATTATGTCTCAAAAATGAACTAATAGTGTATCCGAATATGTAAATATAACTCTATAACTATCGCATAGTATCGACTGCAGGTTGATTTAATAGTTAATTTACTACAAAATACCAACTAAGCCAACACATTATATCACAGTACATCATAAGCTTCGACGCTATCTCTGTGTCATCGACCCTACCTCCGGCTCATTGACTCTACCTCTTGCCGAAAATTTACGATAAATCCATTATACTCTGTTTTCTGATTTAAAATGTCATTACTGTTTAATAATTACATTATGGCCTTTTCATCTCCACTATTAAAACACCAGACTACCATGAATAAATAAGAATATGCACCGAAAAAGTACAATCTGTCGAAGAAAACACATACACCTTCCAATCTTATAAAAGACCTAGGCGTGGAATTAAACAATAATTTGTAATATTTTTGCAACTTAGACATACGTTGAACACATACAATTGGAATAGCATTCCCCGATTTTTGAAATAAATCGTTGGATTAATGATATTATGAAAAACAACGAGTTGAACTCACCTTTATTTTGTAATTTTAATCTTTGTCTCTACCTCGGAAGTGTCATCGACTCTCGTTTTCATATACCTCCAAAATGTGCTAGAGTCAATGTTTAGTACCCGTGTATATATGTTGTCAATTTTTATTTAAATATATGATATATCTAGGCCTGTTGTTTCATTTCAAATTAAAGTGTTTTTTTTAATTTTATGTTTTAATAATTTAATTTTGAGTGGTCATATTCAATATGCATATCATTATCAGAGATTTAATATGAATGCCATTAACGGCTCATCAAAACATTATAGATTATTTAGAGCCGCCCCTGAGAGAGTAGAATGATACGTGTATAGGCCCATACCCTTACTCTTACCGAAGTTTCTTTGTTTTCTACATGACATAATGTGAATTCTAGTGCATTCTGAAAACATTTAATTGCTAAATCCTATGATAATGACCCCGTGCGAGGCCCTTAAAATCTGACAATCATAGGCTAACATTGATTGTAGTTGGTTTTGGGTGGGATGATAGCCTTTGGTTCGGCCTTGTTATTCGGGGATAAGCCAATTCAATCTGTAAGGTATGAACTGAATGTTGTTTAATGACTCGTCAACACATTATTCGTTATTCGAGAGAGGAGATCACACACAGGAATCTGGAACCTGACATACTATAACGAATATATTCTTATATATATAGTTCTTGAAACTAACGTGCTTGGAGGATAGACTTCAATATACAAAACCTCCCAATTTACGTCCCCATCCGACGGACGAGGCTAATGAAGGGCGTCTTGCTGAAGAACACAAAGACGAAACTCAGTGGCGATGATGAGACTTTACCCCGGGTTCAGCGGATTTCAAGTTCAGCGGAGGTCTATAGGGCCACGCCAGTCCCTTTATAAATTATGAAGCGGTATTTAAAATATGCCTTTAAACATTTTAATGAAATTGAGACCAGACTCTCGTTTGCGCTCGCAATCATCTTGTGTGTGTTTGGATGACGGTGACTACAACTGTAAACAAGAAAAACTTGATGCAAAGCATCAATTCGGCGCCAAAATTTTGAAGAATTAAAACATACGTTATTAAATAACAGTACACGTGTTTATCAGTTATTTTAACTATCTTATCATCAGTACTAAACCTTGGTATATTTAGTGGTCATGGACATAATATTAACAAACGTTGCTATGTTGACTTGGTTAAATGTATTTTGAATTAACTAGGTCATTCAGACAATTTTCCAAACGGCCCGGCCAGACATCACGGCTGTCCACTATGACCTGCCCAGGCTGTGTAAGAGCAGCCCGGCCAGACATCACGGCCGTCCACTATGACCTGCCCAGGCTGTGTAAGAGCAGCCCGGCCAGACATCACGGCCGTCCACTATGACCTGCCCAGGCTGTGTAAGAGCAGTCCGGCCAGACATCACGGCCGTCCACTTTGACCTGCCCAGGCTGTGTAAGAGCAGCCCGGCCAGACATCACGGCCGTCCACTATGACCTGCCCAGGCTGTGTAAGAGCAGTCCGGCCAGACATCACGGCTGTCCACTATGACCTGCCCAGGCTGTGTAAGAGCAGCCCGGCCAGACATCATGGCTGTCCACTATGACCTGCCCAGGCTGTGTAAGAGCAGTCTGGCCAGACATCACGGCCGTCCACTATGACCTGCCCAGGCTGTGTAAGAGCAGTCCCGCCAGACATCACTGTGTGTAGAGCAGTCCGGCCAGACTTCATGGCTGTCCACTATGACCAGCCCAGGCTGTGTAAGAGCAGTCCCGCCAGACATCACTGTGTAAGAGCAGCCCGGCCAGACATCATGGCTGTCCACTATGACCTGCCCAGGCTGTGTAAGAGCAGTCCCGCCAGACATCACTGTGTAAGAGCAGTCCGGCCGGACATCATGGCTGTCCACTATGACCTGCCCAGGCTGTGTAAGAGCAGCTCGGCCAGACATCACGGCCGTCCACTATGACCTGCCCAGGCTGTGTAAGATCAGTCCCGCCAGACATCACTGTGTAAGAGCAGCCCGGCCAGACATCATGGCTGTCCACTATGACCAGCCCAGGCTGTGTAAGAGCAGTCCCGCCAGACATCACTGTGTAAGAGCAGCCCGGCCAGACATCACGGCTGTCCACTATAACCTGCCCAGGCTGTGTAAGAGCAGTCCCGCCAGACATCACTGTGTAAGAGCAGCCCGGCCAGACATCATGGCTGTCCACTATGACCTGCCCAGGCTGTGTAAGAGCAGTCCCGCCAGACATCACTGTGTAAGAGCAGCCCGGCCAGACATCATGGCTGTCCACTATGACCTGCCCAGGCTGTGTAAGAGCAGCTCGGCCAGACATCACGGCCGTCCACTATGACCTGCCCAGGCTGTGTAAGATCAGTCCCGCCAGACATCACTGTGTAAGAGCAGCCCGGCCAGACATCATGGCTGTCCACTATGACCAGCCCAGGCTGTGTAAGAGCAGTCCCGCCAGACATCACTGTGTAAGAGCAGCCCGGCCAGACATCACGGCTGTCCACTATGACCTGCCCAGGCTGTGTAAGAGCAGCCCGGCCAGACATCACGGCCGTCCACTATGATATGCCCAGGCTGTGTAAGAGCAGTCCGGCCAGACATCATGGCTGTCCACTATGACCAGCCCAGGCTTTATTTGGATGATACTCTATATAGAAAATGTTTACATTTTAATACAAGAAAAACTTGATGCAAAGAGTCTGCGCTCATAAATCTACTTTCGTTTTCAATACATTTGTCTGCATTTGACAGTCAAAATGAAGCATTACAAAATTAGCGATTTCCCGTAAACGAAATTTAAATGCCAAAACTTTCCGATATATCATCGTATTTTCTCATTTCTTAGCAACATTTAATGTAATTTGCCAATAATAATTAATCAAAACGATTTAAAAACGAGAACAATGTGGAAACATTTGAAACGCAGATATTACGATCGATAAATTTCGTTAAATTTTTCTAAAATTCGTATTACGCATTTAACCATTTGATTTTATAATCAGCCTCGTTTTCAGTCAAAATACAGGGAGACATCGTTTAAATGAAATGATTTTGTATAATTTTTGAATTATTGGTGCATCATTTCTTACAGAAATTCAAGAAATCGCTAAGCAGTTTTATCTCTTGTGTTTTATATCTTATTCTGGTGCGTTTTATAGCATGCTTTAAATGCCATTTAAACATTTTTAATTACAATCCAAACATACTCAACTATCAGTCCTTTTGATTCCCCATGCCTAAGGTCAAAGTACTACCACAGTATGTCCGGCGCCCTCAAGGGGCGCCGAACAATAATTAAACCTTTTGTGAGATACACACATCTTGTTAAATTGTTATACACCTCGCTGCGCTCGGCATTGTTTTGGCGTTTACAGCACCAATTCACCACGTTTACCACAATGTCATAAAATTGTTATAACATATGCATTTGTAAGCGATATGGGGCTCCCCTTCTCGAAGCTTATTTCATTATGTGATCTATGAATTTGTTTAATGTTCGGGTCTCTTCGTCCGAATTGAAAATGTCACTAAGGTCAGCTACGAAATTGAAGAACATGACGAATCATGGCCTGTGGGCTTCGCTTCGCGAAGCTTACCAAAATATTATTGTTTTATTTAATGTTCGCGGCTTCCCTTCGGGCGAAGCTCAATATTTTGTAATTATTAATTTATCATGAATAACATAAGTTTACTCCGGACTACTGAGTACATGTACAGTAACATAGCTAGGCTCAAATGACAGCATAGGCCTATGGTTGGGGGCGTGGAGGCATGATCCTCCGGACTTTTTATTCCATTTTATAATGCATTAATTAGGTAAGTAAACTGTCACAGATGTGTATCTGAAAATACCCACATCCCCTTCCCCATTGCCAGACTGGCAAACATTGTAGACCAAAAACAATTAGCACATGTTCATGCACATGTACTCGCCCTCGATCGATCCTAGTAAAAATTCGAAATGACGTCAGTATGGTCATGTTTACAATTTCGCATGACGTCATGTTTAACATATCGCATGACGTCATGTTTAACGTCAGTCGCTGATGCACCAGTTACCAACTCAAGTCTTGATGTCACATGCTGCTTCTCACAAGAAAAAAGTAAGAAATTTACATTTGTACGCTTATTGATACAAGTCTGAATCCGCGTAGTACGCCGTTCTAAAAAATATGGAGCAGGCCGGACGATGTAAACTCCGGACATGAAGAACGCGGTCGACATAATGTCGTAAATATGAATAATTTGGGGCTTCGCTGCGCGAAGCTTAGCGATAATATAAATGTGTGTTGTTTGATTTCGGGGCTTCGCGCTTTGCGCAAAGCTCTGTGGCTCGTTTGTCGAGCTTTGTTCGTCCGTATTGTTTTCACGACTTTCGCGAAAGTTTACTTTGTGGATTTTTTTGACTTTTTACGGTTATCGGCGCCATAACCGAAAAAGTGATTACTAGTGGACAACTTCGACGCCGGGCTGCGCCCGGCGAGAATTGTCCAAAAAATATGGACGGTGCATCAGACCTTGCTCTTTGGTAAGTATTCGTTTGACGATATATTTTTAAATAAATAAAAGATTAAATCGGCGCTGTATACATGTGTATTAGGTCAGAAAAAATGGCTGTTATAATTTTAGACAAAAAGTGTTTGTTTTTCGGGAACGGTCTCAAAAATTCTTGGTAGGGTAGGTGGGCTTTTGTTTATCAAGGAAATGTTGATAACATTTAATTAAAAACTTACATTTCAACTTAAAAAAAATATTAAAAAAATATAGAGAGGGACGGCAGGTTTTCCTAGGTAGGGTCGGGTTGCCTGAGACACATTTGTTCCCCATTATTTTTTACCACATGTGGTTGGGAGAAGGTTAAAGGTAGGTAGGTACCTGTAGAATTGTTAAGTGTAGTGTGTACCCCGCAGTATGGGACATTTGTAGTCATTTTGCATACAGAAGAAGAAGTGAACATACTGATTTTTAATTGCTGTTTGTTTTGTTGTATACGCGATATAATTAGATTAGAACGTGTTTACCATCTATGTCGACGGCACCATTCGAATGAAACCGAAAGTATATTTTGTCAAGTCTTAAAACCGATAACACGTTCGTGGAACCAAAAAAAGCCGTCTTCTGAGACTGTTTGAGCCACCGATGGATACCAACCATACCTGCAAGAACAACATTCGTTGTGTGCCCACCCCGTGTGCCGGTGACACTAGCTATATACTGTAAACCACTTTGGAGGAAGACGTTCGGCTTCCATGGACTCTTCGGCAATCGTAATCTTTTTCGAAATGCTCGCTAAAATGCGTCTAGCAACATAGCGAGGATAAGCAAACTGTTATTTTTTATTTTTTTTTAATTTCAATCACCGAATTAATTGTGATCCATTTATTCACCCCGTCATAGGTTTGTGAGGGTCGGGGTGGGCCACCCCTCAGCAAATCGTACCATTATATGATAAAATATGCATCAAATATGTAGTTAAATATAATACAACAAATATTTACAGCAGCTTACGGTGGCATAGACGTGACATTATTTGAAAAATAATTTATCTCGTGGCCACGAGTTATTAAGTTGTGGCCACGACTTATTTATCACGTGGCCACGACTTATTATCTCGTGGCCACGACATAATTAGCCAATCAGAAGTGCTTCAAAATATCGCTAGAAATCGCGACTTTTCACCCATATTGGGGTATGGGCTCCATCTCTTTATTTATTATTTGTTTGCCTTCATTCTAAAATTGCAAACAACCTTTTTCTTTTCAATTAAAACAGTGGATGATTTACATATATTTATATTGAAAGAGAGTTTCGTTATATAGACACTCACAATATTAGAACAATGAGACATACATCTGACTTTTTAACAGATCTATGTAATATCTACACTGAGTTTTCCTATTATATTCTGGGAAAAAATAGTTGTGGAGAAAAATACATATATATATAAAAAAACGGACAAAATGTTTCTATGGAGATGTGACTCTTCATTACTCTATGGGAACAGTGTGAAACTTAGTGCAACAATATATTTACAAGTAAGTACAATTTCTGGTGTTTTTGTCGTTGTTATTTACTTAAAAGCACAGAGTAACATTTAGTGAAAAAGGATTCGATTATCTAAAAAAAAAAGGTTTAATATGCCAACCAGGGCTTTTCAAATTTTTCCGACTGATTATTATTAATAGCGTTTATTTTTTCAGTATGATATACGAGGGTGCTTCAAAAAGTTCTGTCACTAGGCATATATCCTTTGAACTGGATATTACACTGAGAAAAAGTAGTGTATTTATAGTACTACTGGGTTCGCTCTCTTAAATTCCACAACAAAAATGAAACATTTCCGGTTATTTATACCCCTGAATTTCCTCCCCCTACCACACCTTTTGGATACTGGCATCTCTGAAAATGTCCTTGTTACAAAACGTTGTAAAAATTATTTGAATAATTCTATGCTTTTAAATAAATTGTCTTGTACGCCATCTGTTGTTATTCGCCCATAATCCATGAAAATAATTTTCGAGAATTCGGAAAGGTCTTGCTGCAAACCAGATATGAGTGAATGCATATCCCTTAATTTTAGCAGAAATAATACTTATTTTCTTCATTTTGTTTACGGAAATGTTATAAAATCTTTCAAATGTCGTAATTATTCTCATAATATTAATATGTTTTCATATTTGTTTACAAATCCAAGTCCTTCAGTGTTTAAATTTCATATTCAACACATTATTGTAGAATTTTGTACAATGTTTAGTGAAAATATTGATCAACCAAAAACACTATTTCAGAAGACTGCCCTTCCATTTAATGTCCATTTATCATTAAATTAATTGTACACGTTAGCTTAACATGTTAATTTCTAAGACAATGCCTTTTCATCTACCATGCTTAAATTATGAATCTGGTAATGCACAGATATAACTGATAATGTATGAGAAATTTCAAAGGTCTTCGACAAGTACTTAAAGAGAAACAGGCATTTAAAAAAAGTAACAATTAACATACCTGAACAAACTCAGGACGAAAATGCCTCAGTATGTATAAGTGATGTGTATTAAATGTTCCATAACTTTCGTCAGACAAAAGATACAGCATTCATTTTACCATCAATGGAATGGTATTGAAACTCTCTTTCATTTGATACCAAACATCAGCACTCACAACGAGCACATGATTGTTAAAACGCGTTAGTGACAGAACTTATTGAATGACCCTCGTAGGTATCTAATTTGTGGTTTACAATTTTCAAAGAATGGCAATCTCCCAGATTTAACTTGCACTTATACATGAAGTATTTTGCATGTAGAAGTAATTTATTTAAAACTATGTCATATTGAATGGAACAAAAAATAATAATAATCATGGTCCATTTCGGTTAATTTTGTATATTCTTTTCTGTTTTCAGTAATCTTGAAATTATTCCATTTTTTTTTTTTTGATATCTGCATTCCCAAAATAGATGAGTAATGGTTTCTGAAGTATCAGTGCACAAAATACATGAACTATCATTTTTTATTTTCATTTTTGTCAAAAGGAGGTTTGTAGCAGTTATTCTGTGATTCATTTTTACTTGAAACCATTGTAACTTTGTATCTTTTGTGCAAATGAAAGGTATTTTATATAGTTTATTCCTATAAACCGCATTGACCCCATTTTGCAATAGATGTTGGCTGCACAATCGTGCATCTATTAATAAACGGATGACGTGAAGAAGAAAAAGAAGAAAAAGCAGAAGTAGAAGAAGAAGAAGAAGAAGAAAAAAGAAGAAGAAGAAGAAAAAGAAGAATATACCCGTATTAACCGTATTAACGTCTCGTCAATTATACATATAACTGAATATATTAACATGCATACATTGTACAAATAGAATGACGACACCTCTCGTAACATTGAGAATAAAACAACACGACCATGTTTATGTTAAAAATGTTAACTACTGGCAAGTCAATGATGGCTCACTGGCACGTCTATCATGTCTCACTAGTACGCGTACGGTGTTTTATTGTACGTGTCACATCTTTCTCAATCACAATGCGTATAGACATGGCGAATGCATTAAACTTCAGATGCAGATCGATTGCAAGAGTCACAGCAGATACTATGGTCTTCTTCTCGCTGAGGCTCTTCAATGCACACTCGGCTGCATGATGGACACGTATTGCTGGGCGCAATGGCAACAATTTTCTTCGCGTTTTTCTTTTTTTTTCCGGAAGTAGAACGCTCAATTTTGGCTCTAAGGGCCATTTTCTTTTTTCTGGGGATTGCCTCTTTGAGAGTATGCAAAGCGTCAACAAAGGCTATTCTCAGGTTATGTTCTGCGACTGCAGTATACATGTCGTGCAGTAGACCCTCTGTTGTCACACCGACTTCCTCTGTGGAAGTGTTTGACGCCGGAAATAATTCATCCCATGCAGTGCTGTTTATTAAATAATCAATACATTTCAAGTATATGTCACTTCCGTGTAAATCAAATCTGGACGTTGAAAGCATATTCGAAATTACATCGTGTAACTTCACGAAGAAGGCAAACATCGTCACCCATGCAATACAATCCTCTCGTTGGTCCTTGTTTTTCTGCTATATTGGTTTCAGTAACAACAACGGCCTCTGTCTCCCTTAGTGTAGACAAGAGAGCCTGCTTCTTATACGCAAGTGTTCTCATATATTTATGCGCCAAACTGGTCATATTTGACGAGGCAGCTGTTCTTAGTCGTCCGGTTATTTTGGCGAGGCATGCTCCAGCAACGTACCTTATCTTTGCCATATCCTGCGTCACTAACGTTATTGTTTGTTGTAGTTGATTCGACTGAGTTGTGTTGCTTTTAATAATATCTGACGCTGTGGCATGTATCATGTGTTTATGGATATAAAACACCAGCTTGGTTGCCCATGCATTTTGATTCGTTTGGAGTTTTTGAACCTGAAACAGTAGTTTCATTTCTTTTGTATATTCATCGGAAAGGAAGAATTGGTGCATCATCTTGTAGGATGTCGTCCATGCCTCTTTCGGTCGACCGGTCGTAGGTAAGATTGCCGCAATATTTTTTTGGATGAAAGCAACAAAACGACTTTTGTCCTTTTCTGCGATGCGCATTGAGTGTATGCGACAAAATTCTTCGATGTCAACAGCTTGTCCATGTTCCGAGTGGACAATTTCGCTAGTTTCTGACTCAATTGTTTGTACCTCAGACTCGCTGCCGATTTGAACCATTTCATTATTAGCAGTGTTTATTGAGGTGTCACCATCTGTTTCTGAATCTATACTGAAGTTGCGAGCAGCTGTTTCTTTACCTATATCTACAGACACAACAGAATGTTTACAACAACTGAAATCGAGTAATTCATTTTTGTTATATATGTGCCTATAATAATTGTAGACGGGTGTTGTATGCCTTAGCCGTGCAGCGTGCAGCGTTTTTGTTGTAATTAACTACTCTTAACTTGGACGTAGCCACCGCCCTACCTACGGCGACACCAAGCTGACCAGCAGCGAAGAAGGTGGCGCAATCAACTTCGATGCATTCGAGTGTTTGGCCCTGCGCGCGATGTACAGTCAACGCAAACGCTAATTTTAGTGGGTATTGAACTCTTGTTGCCTTTATTGAAGAACTTGAAGCGTCACAAACTTCAAACACACATTTCTTTATCGGGAAAAGTTTGTGGTTAAAGTTTACAATTGGTTCATGTCCCTCCTTCAGTGAATGAACTGTTCCCTTCATCCCATTACATAAGTTTTTTGAAATGTTCCGTATAAGGATGACAGGGGCTCCTTCTTTGAGCGCGATTACTTTTGGTGCCGCAATCTTCCTTAGATAATTCTTGTCACCTGAAATGAAACAGAATGTTACAGATGAAAAGATAAAATCAAAATGTGTTTCATGTTACAAACACTTACTGTAACAATAGTCTGTTAGGTATAATGTTTGCATCACCCGTAATTTAAAGGACGAACACATACGATCGTTAAAGGCGTGCATACATATAGTTTATTTGTACTTTTGGTGTTTGTTGAGAACTTTAATATTCGTAATATTTGTATAACTAAAAAGCTACTCCATCACGGATATCGTTGCCATAAACTTCGTAAAACCTTTGCAAAATTGTATTGTCGTAACCCTGATATTCTTTCAAAGTATAAAAGTAATTGAAGGACTCTTCTGCGACAAGGACTATCACAACCTGACTTCTACGGTGACGTGATTTACAAACTTCGTAAGATCCTTGGTCATGATCCCTTTCATACTATCTTTGTTAAACGTGTTAAAACGTTTATGACCCTATCATATTGCAACGCACTGCATGCTTGGTGGTGGACCCATTTACAGTTCGCAACTATGCTTTCCTCTTTAATTGTGCGATGACCGGACAGGCTGTGGAGCCTATGATGACGTCTACCTAAAGCCCAAAAAGCTGGTGACGTTTGATGTGTGTCTGCAGTCTTGTCTTGTCGTGCCCTCAATAGTTTATTCTCTTGTTGCTATGGCTTCTGCCAAGTCATTGTGTACCTTTTTGTGGCTTTCTAGGCTATTGTTTTCTTTGTATTTATACATTTTTCTAGTCCTGTGACATACACGAGCATCTTTGTGTTTTACTTATATTGTCTATTAATGCTGCATTGTTGGTTAGAGAATAGTTCATGGCAGGGATTTCTTTATTTACACTGTCGTTTTATTGGGTTGACGGTAGGGTAAGTTTGAGGTTTGGTGCACCCTAGAACCTGGTTTAAACCCCCCAAGCGGCCTTTTATTGCCACTGACCATTCCAAGGCGGTAGCCCTACTGTCAACACGTTTTGTGTTTGTGATGTCTTATTTGGCCCTTTATTCATTTTTAATGTTGTTCTTTGTTTCTGTGTGTGTTTGTGGTTTTCCAGTCGTCCTTGAATGCTACTTTTTCTGTTCGATTTTTATATCTATATTCAGTTCGGCCTACAAGAACAACTGTTATATATGTTATTATTTATTTTTTAAAAAAAAAGAGAAAAAGGTAAAACAAGAGGCTAAATATGGCATGTATCGCTCGACTGGTTATTATGGTGTCCATGGATGAAATCCGAAGGCCCTGTTGTGTTAAGCAGGCAAAATATAGCATATTTTAAAAAAAAATCAGGGACCATAACTCCGGTGTTACTGGTCCGATCTGGGCTAGTTTTCGAACTCATCTGAGCTTCCATTGAAATCAACAATAACGTTAACGAGACGGACAGACGACAGACAATTCGACATCACATAAGCTCTGCTGGCCTTCGGCCAGTATACTAAAAATAGACTCAGTGGGAAAGACTTTGTTATGTGCACCCTTCAACCAGATTAAACTCCCCAGTGGTCTAATTTGCCACTGACCGTTCCAAGGTGGTACCCCTGTTGGCAACCTTCTTATTTTGTGATGTACCTTTTGAATTGCAATTTATAGTTTGTATGTAATTTTGTATTGCTTGTTGGAGTGACTGCATCTGTTCAGTGAATGCTGTTGTTCCTGTTGGATTAATATACTTTTCATTCATATGTAATACATAAAGAGGTATATACAAAGGCAAATTATGGTAACATTTCCTACAATTTAATAAAAGGTGTGCAACTACTGTATATGCACACATACCTGTGTCAGTCGATCTGTAGGTGAATTGAGTTCCCGTCATGCCATCCAATTTGTCTTGCTTCACGAAGTCAGAGTCAAAGTTGGTGCCAAACAAAAGAGTAGGTTCTCCGTCTATGGGTCTGTCTAATGAAGCCATTAAATTGTCCGTCTCCAAGGACGGTGTTTCATCACATAATTCTTCGACAGCTTTTATAAGCGGTATTTCATGTTGGCGCTGAACCTTGTAAACAAATTTTAATGAAGTTGGTTATAAAAAAAGAAATGTGTTTTCAAGTTATTAAGTTATCAGTCTTACTTTTTTTCACTACAATGTAGACCCACCTGATACTGTAAGTAATACACTTCTTAATGATTTACGGCACCATTAAGATTCTACTCTTATCAAACTTATTTTTAATTGTGCCTTATATTTGTTTTAGTTTCGTGTTGAAGGTATGCCAATTTGCCAGTTTACAGGATAAACAAATTCAATATACGATCTTTTGTATCCAAAATCCAAAAGAATATTAAGGTTAAATAATGTTTCGATCTTTTGAAGTAAACAAACAATATGTTTTAAAAAGAGCACCCACTTTTGATTTTGCCCAAGGGAAATGCGTGTAGTTTAGAAATCTAAAACGCGTGTATATACCTGATTCAGATGCACTCTATGTGCAAAGGTTTGATCAAACACAGGTGAAGTTAAACAGTATTTCCCTGGATCGTTGTGCATCAAATTAGGTACATGTGGTAGCTGCTTGAAGTCACCAGATGCCACGATCTAAAATGACATGCTATATATGTAAACAAGTATGTTGAACATCAGCTTTTTTTGTCTTTATTATACATAAGAAACACGCATCTCAGCCTACATTTCCGTACCAAATAATTATATTGTAACCGCAGGAGCTAACGGTCAATATAACTACATTAAAATATTTGTTAAGATGGAATAAACAAGAGGTGAGGAGGGTGGGATATTGTTAGTTCAAATTTGACTGATTATTGAATTTGTTCAAGCTTTCATTTGATATAAACAATCTGATCAGATGACATGCAGCATCTAGAGATTGAACATAGCAAAATATAGTATAATGGCCATAACTTCAGTTTATTACTTTCATCTAGACAGGCATTTGAAGAAAAATGGACGCCAATCACAGATTTATTTTTAAAATAAATTTAACTGGTAGAACTTTAAAATGGGTCTTACACAAACAAAACTTTAATCTAATCAGATATTTCAGTATTATATCATTAGAATATTGTTAATACAAATAGATTAGGTATTCTTAAGAAAAAGTGTTATATTGTAGATTGCATTGTTAAGCATTAAACCAGATAGAAATCGGTAATTTAGTTAGTATTTGATCAGTTTATTGAGCACTGGAGGTCTCACACCTCTATCACTCCCCTGAAAGCTCACGGACCTAGAGACAAAAGGAAAACAGAAAATAATTCTATTTTTTCTCAATTTTAGGCAATTTTTAATTTGAAAAATAGTCTTTTCTTTGCTTTAGCATACATCTGCAGTGTAAAAGACAGATGATACAGAAAATCCCATGTTGATATGAGGTTTCATTCAAATTTCAGAATTGTTTGACCGAAGCACCACATATTCAGCTAGATAGTGTATGAATTTTGTATTTTCCATAGGGTTCACAAAACATGAGCGAGGAAAAAAACTAACCTGGCTAACTTATATATTTTATTGTTTTAAATTACTGGTCTTGGCTATACTGAAGATATTAAACCAACAACAATGTCTGCTGCCCTGCTTTGAAGCTCAGATGTTGGAAAAGGCTGTACAGTAACCCTATGGGAAAATTAATTGTGGTGTGAGACCTGGAGTGTTATACAGTATGCTGCTCATGTAATATCGTTCGAAAGTCACATGGGGTGCCGGGTCACTTTCCAGTCGTATTTTTTACACAAGACATTAGGCGGATATGCAGCTACCATCATACATTTTAAAAAGCTGCATGCATAGGAGCCAATTTATTAGGCTAACACACGCATTACTAAATATTTACCTGCATTCCACCAAACACATTGGGTTTGCCTTTAACCATGCGGCATATATATTCTAAAGTATCATATACCTCGGCAGATACCATGCCTATTTCATCAATAACTAGTACATCTGGAAAATAAATAAAAGAAACACATTATAACATTTAGCAAAACTAGTGTTCATTATCGCAATCGTAATATCAACAACATGGCGGTAAACGGTTGTACTGTATTATAAAAAGATGATATCGGAAAAAAAGATAACGCTAGACAAACATTAGCGCAAGTGCACACATTATAATTATCATTATGGGCGTTTGTTAAGAAAGCCCTGACATTATTACAAACTATAAAATTGTATCTTCTCTAAAGAATGTCTTCTGTATAGGCCGAGTCAAGTTATCTTTGATCAGCTTATGTGTATTGTTAGTGTGGAAAGGTCGAAGGTGCTTAGAAAAGAGGCATGAACATGCTTACACAGTAGTCTATCATAAAACAGTATGAAAAAGCATCTTTGGAAACTGCCGAATATGATAAATATAAAAAAATATTGCAGTCTCGGTTTGATGAGACTTATCTGGAGTTTTTGATAAACCAAAACAGATTGATACCAAAACTTACCAGTACTTAGAATTCCACGTTTACATGTCACATAACCATCGTCGTTCAACAAACGTTCTAAGATGCCTTCCTTACTGTACCGACAATCTCCGAGTCCTGCCCAGTGGTGGAGTGTTGTACCATCTTCATAACTTAAAGCGGCCATTCCCGTCGATGCGGTTACTGCCAACCGTAAAACCATTTGCCTTAGTGATCTGATTATAGTTCTGTAAAATAAACAATTTGGAATACAATATGTTAATAAATATTCATTTCAGGCTATGCACTAACTATAGGCAAACTCCAACGGCAGTGCGACCAGTTCGGTTCTTAGACGTGTATATGTATTATGAAGATCACTGCAAACAGACGCAGAAAACACAACAATCAAAAGACTATGTCACCAGAGTTATTCCAAAGATCTGTCCAGATTGTGTCCGAACAGTTGTATACCAAAATGGAAAACGATATCATGGGTTTGGTGGGCTTTCGCGTGTAGATGTGTCAGAGGAAACTACGGCTAAGTACATTTATGATGATGCTGTACACATGACTAAGGATAAATTGCTTGGATCAATTAGACATCAAGACACCATAAAACTGTTACGCCAAACAACACATTTGTTTGGTGGATCTTCCGTTATAATTGATATGACAATAGAGAAAGACAAATTGAACATTAAAGTGAACAAGCACGCAATAGAACGTACTTCGCTTGATTTACCTAAGCAAGTAAAACCTACTCAGACAAAATATTGTGTCGTTAATACACATTTCTAAGCATGTACACATATGTAGAGGTACACTTGTGTCCGAGAGCAACGAAGGAACGGGACGTCTAGAGAAGTGGTCAACGTTGTTTAACAGTACCGTTGAAAATCGCCATAGATCTAAGAAATGTGCTGGAGTAGTACCTTGGTTATCCAAGAGTGATACGTGTGTACACTGCCTTATGAGTTTTTAAGTGTATACGTGCGAAGCAAAAAAAACATGACAGTTACGATACTTCATCGATGAAATGTGTTGCTCCGCTGAACGAAGACAATGCGGTGGCTCTAGATAACATTGACCCCATTATTGAAGGTGTTATACAATTTAGATATATTTAGGTTATTGATATATGGTTGTAAATTAAAATTAGCTATATTTCTGTAGCAAATTGCTCTACTAGAATTTTGTAATCGTTCATGCCAGTTTTGTATGTAATTATCGTTTAACCTCTGTATTATCATTGACAAAAATGCTTTTTCGTTTCCAACATTTTGTTTAACCCAAGCTTCAACAAATCCTAGAGATGCTAACAAGTTCTTTAACAGATATACCCAATTTACCTTATTAGGAGAGCGCTCAACATCTGTTAACCTCATTTTATATACTAAAGAGAATGATAATGGACCTATGGAAACGGCCGAAAACGACACATACGTAATATTGCAGTCTCGGTTTGATTGAGACTGTTAATAAGCGGTAGTGAAATATGCTAGCTACCGCTCACGCCCTCTAGCCCCGGGTTGAGCAGAACTCAATATTATTAAAAAGCAATGGTACAAAAGTTTAACCATCCCGAAGATGGCATGCATATGGCGATGGACATGGAGTGTCTTTCTTCCCCATGTCGTACGGCGTATGGTCCCAGTATCTAATAAAATTAAATGCCCCGAAGAGCGAAATAAACATAATGGAATTTAGTTGGGAGCAGCGGTTATGAAGCCTGCATATCACAAGTAACAGTCAAAAGACTAAATTAAAAAGCAGACAACATATCCTATAAGTGGTTAAACAATACCCAGAGCCTTTAATCGGCAGGAGTAGTGGAACCACTGAATCGAAAATTAAGTAAGAAAACAAAAAGAAATTAAACAGTACCACCGATAATTAAATACAAGTATCGGGCTCAGCGATCTACTAAGTTTACATATTTCTTTTCTGGACAATGTAATATTTTTAACCAATATTTTATAATTATAAAGAATCTTTTACTATGGAAAGAAAAACACCGCGTCACCCCACCTAGACATTTACTGTAGTATCTGATCTTCAAACACCACGTGACCCCGCGTAGACATTTACTGAAGTATCTCATCATCAAACACCACGTCACCCCGCGTAGACATTTACTGAAGTATCTGATCATCAAACACCACGTCGACCCGCCTAGACATTTACTGTAGTATCTGATCTTCAAACACCACGTAACCCCGCGTAGACATTTACTGAAGTATCTGATCATCAAACACCACGTCACCCCGCGTAGACATTTACTGAAGTATCTGATCATCAAACACCGCGTCACCCCGCCTAGACATTTACTGTAGTATCTAATCATCAAACACCACGTGACCCCGCGTAGACATTTACTGTAGTATCTGATCATCAAACACCACGTCACCCCGCGTAGACATTTACTGTAGTATCTAATCTTCAAACACCACGTCACCCCACCTAGACATTTACTGAAGTATCTGATTATCAAACACCGCGTCACCCCGCGTAGACATTTACTGAAGTATCTGATCATCAAACACCACGTCACCCCGCCTAGAAATTTACATTAGTATCTGATCTTCAAACACCACGTGACCCCGCGTAGACATTTACTGTAGTATCTGATCATCAAACACCACGTCACCCCGCGTAGATATTTACTGAAGTATCTGATCATCAAACACCACGTCACCCCGCGTAGACATTTACTGAAGTATCTGATCATCAAACACCGCGTCACTCCGCGTAGACATTTACTGAAGAATCTGATCATCAAACACCGCGTCACCCCGCCTAGACATTTACTGTAGTATCTGACCATCAAACACCACGTGACCCCGCCTAGACATTTACTGTAGTATCTCACCATCAAACACCACGTGACCCCGCCTAGACATTTACTGTAGTATCTGATCATCAAACACCAGGTGACCCCGCCTAGACATTTACTGTAGTATCTGATCATCAAACACCACGTGACCCCGCGTAGACATTTACTGAAGTATCTGATCTTCAAACACCACGTCACCCCGCGTAGACATTTACTATAGTATCTGATCATCAAACACCGCGTCACCCCGCCTAGACATTTACTAATGTATCTGATCATCAAACACCACGTCACCCCGCGTAGACATTTACTGAAGTATCTGATCATCAAACACCACGTGACCCCGCGGAGACATTTACTGAAGTATCTGATCATCAAACACCGCGTCACCCCGCCTAGACATTTACTGAAGTATCTGATCATCAAACACCGCGTCACCCCGCCTAGACATTTACTGAAGTATCTGATCTTCAAACACCACGTCACCCCGCCTAGACATTTACTGAAGTATATGATCATCAAACACCACGTCACCCCACCTAGACAATTATTGAAGTATCTGATCTTCAAACACCGCGTCACCCCACCTAAACATTTACTGAAGTATCTGATCATCAAACACCACGTGACCCCACCTAGACATTTACTGAAGTATCTGATCATCAAACACCACGTTGTTGTTGTTGTAATATTCTTCACCGCCAGAAATGGCGAACCCCAGCAGTGGTACTGCTAGGTTACTTTTTCTGTTCCTAATATCACTGTACACGTATATCCACCACCACTGAATAGTCTATTTACGCTTTACACTACCGGTATTAAAAACTATAATAAAACTGTTCTCTACCTTATTCCTTTACAAAGTATATGTCTCATCGAATGCAGATTGTAAATCAGTCTTCTTGCGTGACATTCGATCTCATGCCCACAGGTGTCATTATGTAGGTAACTCGGCAATATATGCGAAAAGACAGCAATGAGTTTCATGAGAGCTTCTGAGTTCAAAACACATGTAAAGTCGTGTTCTCTCAAAATGTCATAAATGTTAACTAGTATAGGGTCCCGCACTGTCTGTAGGTTGATGCATCTCAGCAAGAAGTGTTCAAGCGTTTCATCCTCAGTTCCACACAGTGGGCACAGAGGGCTGACAGCATTCTGATTGAATCTCGCTCTATTCACCTGAAGGTTGTAAGTTCCGGACAGGACACGTAGACGTGCAGGCAGTCTGGTTGCCTCACGGGTTGATTCGCATTGAACTTGTAGTATAGGGTGTAGCTTTCCCTGCCTGAATGTGCAGTTCATGTATTTCAGTGAAGAGTATAACGCAGCTTGTCGTTCTAGCTTCTTCTTCCACTTGTTTACCACCACCGCGTGTATATTCCTTTTCCAACATTGTTTGCTCAGTGCATTTTCAATATATGTTTCGACATCTCCCAATTCATATTTGGTGAGTATTGGCTGAATGTGTTTCGCCCAAGCCTTGGAATCCCAGCGTTTAACATTAAATTGTCTGATAAAGATCTGCCTTTCTAGACTATTTTCATTCTGATTGCAAATGTTGTTAAAGAAAGTCAATATTTTCAGGTCCACTATGGCCTGCACTGGTAACAGACCGGACAAGATATACACACAGGGGTCTGCAACATTACTAGGGAGCGACAATACTTGCTTGAGAGTATTTTTGTGAAAGAGTTCAAGTTTATCTATGAGCTTCTTATTTGGTAAAATTATTTCGAGTCCATAAGTTAAAATCGGTAAAATATAAACATTATAGATTTTCAGAGAAGTCGCCGGATCTAAACCGTTCTGCCCGTGCAACCCTGCCCCTAAAAGGCTGTATAGCGCTCTTCTGGCCTTGGTGATATTGCTATCAACGTTAACTACGGCGGTTTCCTTAATTGATCCAGTTCTGTTTATTCCCAAATGCATAGCAGATTCAACGTCACCCCACCTAGACATTTAAATTACTGAAGTATCTGATTTTCAAACACTACGTGACCCCGCGTAGACATTTACTGAAGTATCTGATCTTCAAACACCACGTCTACCCACCTAGACATTTACTGTAGTATCTGATCATCAAACACCACGTCACCCCGCCTAGACATTTACTGAAGTATCTGATCATCAAACACCACGTCACTCCGCCTAGACATTTACTGTATGATCTGATCTTCAAACACCACGTGACCCCGCGTAGACATTTACTGTAGTATCTGATCATCAAACACCACGTCACCCCGCGTAGACATTTACTGAAGTATCTGATCTTCAAACACCACGTGACCCCGCGTAGACATTTACTGAAGTATCTGATCTTCAAACACCACGTGACCCCACCTAGACATTTACTGTAGTATCTGATCATCAAACACTACATCACCCCGCCTAGACATTTACTGAAGTATCTGATCATCAAACACCACGTCACCCCGCGTAGACATTTACTGAAGTATCTGATCATCAAACACCACGTCACCCCGCCTAGACATTTACTGAAGTATCTGATCTTCAAACACCACGTCACCCCGCCTAGACATTTACTGTAGTATCTGATCTTCAAACACCACGTGACCCCGCGTAGACATTTACTGAAGTATCTGATCATCAAACACCACGTCACCCCGCCTAGACATTTACTAAAGTATCTGATCATCAAACACCACGTCACCCCGCGTAGACATTTACTGAAGTATCTGATCATCAAACACCACGTCACCCCGTCTAGACATTTACTGTAGTATCTGATCTTCAAACACCACGTGACCCCGCGTAGACATTTACTGTAGTATCTGATCATCAAACACCACGTCACCCCGCGTAGACATTAACTGAAGTATCTGATCATCAAACACCGCGTCACCCCACCTAGACATTTACTGTAGTATCTGATCTTCAAACACCACGTGACCCCGCGTAGACATTTACTGAAGTATCTGATCATCGAACACCAAGTCACCCCGCGTAGACATTTACTGAAGTATCTGATCATCAAACACCACGTCACCCCGCCTAGACATTTACTGTAGTATCTGATCTTCAAACACCACGTGACCCCGCGTAGACATTAACTGAAGTATCTGATCATCAAACACCACGTCACCCCGCGAAGACATTTACTGAAGTATCTGATCATCAAACAACGCGTCACCCCGCGTAGACATTTACTGAAGTATCTGATCATCAAACACCGCGTCACCCCGCCTGGACCTTTTCTGTAGTATCTGATCATCAAACACTACGTGACCCCGCCTAGACATTTACTGTAGTATCTGATCATCAAACACCACGTGACCCCGCGTAGACATTTACTGTAGTATCTGATCATCAAACACCACGTCACCCCGCGTAGACATTTACTGTAGTATCTGATCATCAAACATCACGTCACCCCACCTAGACATTTACTGAAGTATCTGATCATCAAACACCGCGTCACACCGCCTAGACATTTACTGAAGTATCTGATCATCAAACACCACGTCACCCCGCCTAGACATCTACTGTAGTATCTGATCATCAAACACCACGTGACCCCGCGTAGACATTTACTGAAGTATCTGATCTTCAAACATCACGTCACACCACGTCACCCCGCGTTGACATTTACTGTAGTATCTGATCTTCAAACACCACGTGACTCCGCCTAGACATTTACTGTAGTATCTGATCATCAAACACCACGTCACCCCGCGTAGACATTTACTGAAGTGTCTGATCATGAAACACCACGTCACCCCGCGTAGACATTTACTGTAGTATCTGATCATCAAACACCGCGTCACCCCGCCTAGACATTTACTGAAGTATCTGATCATCAAACACCACGTCACCCCGCGTAGACATTTACTGAAGTATCTGATCATCAAACACCACGTCACCCCGCGTAGACATTTACTGTAGTATCTGATCTTCAAACACCACGTGACCCCGCCTAGACATTTACTGTACTATCTGATCATCAAACACCACGTCACCCCACCTAGACATTTACTGTAGTATCTGATCTTCAAACACCACGTGTTCCCGCGTAGACATTTACTGTAGTATCTGATCATCAAACACCATGTCACCCCGCCTAGACATTTACTGAAGTATCTGATCATCAAACACCACGTCACCCCGCCTTGACATTTACTGAAGTATCTGATCATCAAACACCACGTCACCCAACCTAGACATTTACTGTAGTATCTGATCTTCAAATACCACGTGACCCCGCGTAGACATTTACTGTAGTATCTGATCATCAAACACCACGTCACCCCGCCTAGACATTTACTGAAGTATCTGATCATCAAACACTACGTGACCCGGCGTAGACATTTACTGTAGTATCTGATCTGCAAACACCACGTCACCCCGCCTAGACATTTACTGAAGTATCTGATCATCAAACACCACGTCACCCAGCCTAGACATTTACTGACCCCGCCTAGACATTTACTGAAGTATCTGAGCATCAAACACCACGTCACCCCGCCTAGACATTTACTGACCCCGCCTAGACATTTACTGTAGTATCTGATCATCAAACACCACGTCACCCCGCGTAGACATTTACTGTAGTATCTGATCATCGAACACCACGTCACCCCGCCTAGACATTTACTGTAGTAGCTGATCTTCAAACACCACGTCACCCCGCGTAGACATTAACTGAAGTATCTGATCATCAAACACCACGTCACCCCGCCTAGACATTTACTGAAGTATCTGATCATCAAACACCACGTCACCCCGCCTAGACATTTACTGAAGTATCTGATCTTCAAACACCACGTCAACCCGCGTAGACATTTACTGTAGTATCTGATCATAAAACACCGCGTCACCCCGCCTAGACATTTACTGTAGTATCTGGTCATCAACACCACGTCACCCCGCTTAGACATTTACTGTAGTATCTGATCTTCAAACACCACTTGACCCCACCTAGACATTTACTGAAGTATCATATCATCAATCACCACGTGACCCCGCGTAGAAATTTACTGCAGTATCTGATCATCAAACACCGCGTCACTCCGCCTAGACATTTACTGAAGTATCTGATCATCAAACACCACGTCACCCCACCTAGACATTTACTGTAGTATCTGATCTTCAAACACCACGTGACCCCGCGTAGACATTGACTGAAGTATCTGATCTTCAAACACCACGTGACCCCGCCTAGACATTTACTGTACTATCTGATCAACAAACACCACGTCACCCCGCCTAGACATTTACTGAAGTATCTGAGCATCAAACACCACGTCACCCCGCCTAGACATTTACTGTAGTATCTGATCATCAAACACCACGTCACCCCGCCTAGACATTTACTGTAGTAGCTGATCTTCAAACACCACGTCACCCCGCGTAGACATTAACTGAAGTATCTGATCATCAAACACCACGTCACCCCGCCTAGACATTTACTGAAGTATCTGATCATCAAACACCACGTCACCCCGCCTAGACATTTACTGAAGTATCTGATCTTCAAACACCACGTCAACCCGCGTAGACATTTACTGTAGTATCTGATCATAAAACACCGCGTCACCCCGCCTAGACATTTACTGTAGTATCTAGTCATCAACACCACGTCACCCCGCCTAGACATTTACTGTAGTATCTGATCTTCAAACACCACGTGACCCCACCTAGACATTTACTGAAGTATCATATCATCAAACACCACGTGACCCCGCGTAGACATTTACTGCAGTATCTGATCATCAAACACCGCGTCACTCCGCCTAGACATTTACTGAAGTATCTGATCATCAAACACCACGTCACCCCACCTAGACATTTACTGTAGTATCTGATCTTCAAACACCACGTGACCCCGCGTAGACATTGACTGAAGTATCTGATCATCAAACACCACGTCACCCCGCGTAGACATTTACTGAAGTATCTGATCATCGAACACCACGTCACCCCGCCTAGACATTTACTGAAGTATCTGATCATCTAACACCACGTCACCCCGCGTTGACATTTACTGTAGTATCTGATCTTCAAACACCACGTGACTCCGCCTAGACATTTACTGTAGTATCTGATCATCAAACACCACGTCACCCCGCGTAGACATTTACTGAAGTGTCTGATCATGAAACACCACGTCACCCCGCGTAGACATTTACTGTAGTATCTGATCATCAAACACCGCGTCACCCCGCCTAGACATTTACTGAAGTATCTGATCATCAAACACCACGTCACCCCGCCTAGACATTTACTGAAGTATCTGATCATCAAACACCACGTGACCCCGCGTAGACATTTACTGTAGTATCTGATCTTCAAACACCACGTGACCCCGCCTAGACATTTACTGTAGTATCTGATCATCAAACACCACACCGACCCGCGTAGACATTTACTGTAGTATCTGATCATCATCAAACACCGCGTCACCCCGCCTAGTCATTTACTGAAGAATCTGATCATCAAACACCACGTCACTCCGCGTAGACATTTACTGTAGTATCTGATCATCAAACACCACGTCACTCCGCGTAGACATTTACTGTCGTATCTGATCTTCAAACACCACGTCACCCCGCCTAGACATTTACTGTAGTATATGATCATCAAACACCGCGTCACCCAACCTAGACATTTACTGTAGTATATGATCATCAAACACCGCGTCACCCCGCGAAGACATTTACTGTAGTATCTGATCATCAAACACCACGTGACCCCGCGTAGACATTTACTGAAGTATCTGATCATCAAACACCACGTCACCCCGTGTAGACATTTACTGAAGTATCTGATCATCAAACACCACGTCACCCCGCCTAGACATTTACTGAAGTATCTGATCCTCAAACACCACGTCACCCCGCCTAGACATTTACTGAAGTATCTGATCTTCAAACACCACGTGACCCCGCGTAGACATTTACTGTAGTATCTGATCATCAAACACCACGTCACCCCGCGTAGACATTAACTGAAGTATCTGATCATCAAACACCGCGTCACCCCACCTAGACATTTACTGTAGTATCTGATCTTCAAACACCACGTGACCCCGCGTAGACATTTTCTGAAGTATCTGATCATCGAACACCACGTCACCCCGCGTAGACATTTACTGAAGTATCTGATCATCAAACACCACGTCACCCCGCCTAGACATTTACTGTAGTATCTGATCTTCAAACACCACGTGACCCCGCGTAGACATTAACTGAAGTATCTGATCATCAAACACCACGTCACCCCGCGAAGACATTTACTGAAGTATCTGATCATCAAACAACGCGTCACCCCGCGTAGACATTTACTGAAGTATCTGATCATCAAACACCGCGTCACCCCGCCTGGACCTTTTCTGTAGTATCTGATCATCAAACACTACGTGACCCCGCCTAGACATTTACTGTAGTATCTGATCATCAAACACCACGTCACCCCGCGTAGACATTTACTGTAGTATCTGATCATCAAACATCACGTCACCCCACCTAGACATTTACTGAAGTATCTGATCATCAAACACCGCGTCACACCGCCTAGACATTTACTGAAGTATCTGATCATCAAACACCACGTCACCCCGCCTAGACATTTACTGTAGTATCTGATCATCAAACACCACGTGACCCCGCGTAGACATTTACTGAAGTATCTGATCTTCAAACATCACGTCACACCACGTCACCCCGCGTTGACATTTACTGTAGTATCTGATCTTCAAACACCACGTGACTCCGCCTAGACATTTACTGTAGTATCTGATCATCAAACACCACGTCACCCCGCGTAGACATTTACTGAAGTGTCTGATCATGAAACACCACGTCACCCCGCGTAGACATTTACTGTAGTAACTGATCATCAAACACCGCGTCACCCCGCCTAGACATTTACTGAAGTATCTGATCATCAAACACCACGTCACCCCGCGTAGACATTTACTGAAGTATCTGATCATCAAACACCACGTCACCCCGCGTAGACATTTACTGTAGTATCTGATCTTCAAACACCACGTGACCCCGCCTAGACATTTACTGTACTATCTGATCATCAAACACCACCTCACCCCACCTAGACATTTACTGTAGTATCTGATCTTCAAACACCACGTGTTCCCGCGTAGACATTTACTGTAGTATCTGATCATCAAACACCATGTCACCCCGCCTAGACATTTACTGAAGTATCTGATCATCAAACACCACGTCACCCCGCCTAGACATTTACTGAAGTATCTGATCATCAAACACCACGTCACCCAACCTAGACATTTACTGTAGTATCTGATCTTCAAACACCACGTGACCCCGCGTAGACATTTACTGTAGTATCTGATCATCAAACACCACGTCACCCCGCCTAGACATTTACTGAAGTATCTGATCATCAAACACTACGTGACCCGGCGTAGACATTTACTGTAGTATCTGATCTGCAAACACCACGTCACCCCGCCTAGACATTTACTGAAGTATCTGATCATCAAACACCACGTCACCCAGCCTAGATATTTACTGACCCCGCCTAGACATTTACTGAAGTATCTGAGCATCAAACACCACGTCACCCCGCCTAGACATTTACTGACCCCGCCTAGACATTTACTGTAGTATCTGATCATCAAACACCACGTCACCCCGCGTAGACATTTACTGTAGTATCTGATCATCAAACACCACGTCACCCCGCCTAGACATTTACTGTAGTAGCTGATCTTCAAACACCACGTCACCCCGCGTAGACATTAACTGAAGTATCTGATCATCAAACACCACGTCACCCCGCCTAGACATTTACTGAAGTATCTGATCATCAAACACCACGTCACCCCGCCTAGACATTTACTGAAGTATCTGATCTTCAAACACCACGTCAACCCGCGTAGACATTTACTGTAGTATCTGATCATAAAACACCGCGTCACCCCGCCTAGACATTTACTGTAGTATCTGGTCATCAACACCACGTCACCCCGCCTAGACATTTACTGTAGTATCTGATCTTCAAACACCACGTGACCCCACCTAGACATTTACTGAAGTATCATATCATCAATCACCACGTGACCCCGCGTAGACATTTACTGCAGTATCTGATCATCAAACACCGCGTCACCCCGCCTAGACATTTACTGAAGTATCTGATCATCAAACACCACGTCACCCCACCTAGACATTTACTGTAGTATCTGATCTTCAAACACCACGTGACCCCGCGTAGACATTGACTGAAGTATCTGATCTTCAAACACCACGTGACCCCGCCTAGACATTTACTGTACTATCTGATCAACAAACACCACTTCACCCCGCCTAGACATTTACTGAAGTATCTGAGCATCAAACACCACGTCACCCCGCCTAGACATTTACTGACCCCGCCTAGACATTTACTGTAGTATCTGATCATCAAACACCACGTCACCCCGCGTAGACATTTACTGTAGTATCTGATCATCAAACACCACGTCACCCCGCCTAGACATTTACTGTAGTAGCTGATCTTCAAACACCACGTCACCCCGCGTAGACATTAACTGAAGTATCTGATCATCAAACACCACGTCACCCCGCCTAGACATTTACTGAAGTATCTGATCATCAAACACCACGTCACCCCGCCTAGACATTTACTGAAGTATCTGATCTTCAAACACCACGTCAACCCGCGTAGACATTTACTGTAGTATCTGATCATAAAACACCGCGTCACCCCGCCTAGACATTTACTGTAGTATCTGGTCATCAACACCACGTCACCCCGCCTAGACATTTACTGTAGTATCTGATCTTCAAACACCACGTGACCCCACCTAGACATTTACTGAAGTATCATATCATCAAACACCACGTGACCCCGCGTAGACATTTACTGCAGTATCTGATCATCAAACACCGCGTCACCCCGCCTAGACATTTACTGAAGTATCTGATCATCAAACACCACGTCACCCCACCTAGACATTTACTGTAGTATCTGATCTTCAAACACCACGTGACCCCGCGTAGACATTGACTGAAGTATCTGATCATCAAACACCACGTCACCCCGCGTAGACATTTACTGAAGTATCTGATCATCGAACACCACGTCACCCCGCCTAGACATTTACTGAAGTATCTGATCATCAAACACCACGTCACCCCGCGTTGACATTTACTGTAGTATCTGATCTTCAAACACCACGTGACTCCGCCTAGACATTTACTGTAGTATCTTATCATCAAACACCACGTCACCCCGCGTAGACATTTACTGAAGTGTCTGATCATGAAACACCACGTCACCCCGCGTAGACATTTACTGTAGTATCTGATCATCAAACACCGCGTCACCCCGCCTAGACATTTACTGAAGTATCTGATCATCAAACACCACGTCACCCCGCCTAGACATTTACTGAAGTATCTGATCATCAAACACCACGTGACCCCGCGTAGACATTTACTGTAGTATCTGATCTTCAAACACCACGTGACCCCGCCTAGACATTTACTGTAGTATCTGATCATCAAACACCACACCGACCCGCGTAGACATTTACTGTAGTATCTGATCATCATCAAACACCGCGTCACCCCGCCTAGTCATTTACTGAAGTATCTGATCATCAAACACCACGTCACTCCGCGTAGACATTTACTGTAGTATCTGATCATCAAACACCACGTCACTCCGCGTAGACATTTACTGTCGTATCTGATCTTCAAACACCACGTCACCCCGCCTAGACATTTACTGTAGTATATGATCATCAAACACCGCGTCACCCAACCTAGACATTTACTGTAGTATATGATCATCAAACACCGCGTCACCCCGCGTAGACATTTACTGTAGTATCTGATCATCAAACACCACGTGACCCCGCGTAGACATTTACTGAAGTATCTGATCATCAAACACCACGTCACCCCGCCTAGACATTTACTGAAGTATCTGATCATCAAACACCACGTCACCCCGCCTAGACATTTACTGAAGTATCTGATCTTCAAACACCACGTCAACCCGCGTAGACATTTACTGTAGTATCTGATCATAAAACACCGCGTCACCCCGCCTAGACATTTACTGTAGTATCTGATCATCAAACACCACGTCACCCCGCCTAGACATTTACTGTAGTATCTGATCATCAAACACCACGTCACTCCGCGTAGACATTTACTGTCGTATCTGATCTTCAAACACCACGTCACCCCGCCTAGACATTTACTGTAGTATATGATCATCAAACACCGCGTCACCCCGCGTAGACATTTACTGTAGTATCTGATCATCAAACACCACGTGACCCCGCGTAGACATTTACTGAAGTATCTGATCATCAAACACCACGTCACCTCGTGTAGACATTTACTGAAGTATCTGATCATCAAACACCACGTCACTCCGCGTAGACATTTACTGAAGTATCTGATCATCAAACACCACGTCACTCCGCGTAGACATTTACTGTGAACATTGTTTGCTCATCATTATCTTCTCAAAGTTTGTCATGATCATTTTATACTTCCTGTTAGCGTTATCATGTGATGGCTCTTCAAGTATGATGATAGCAGTGTCCATTAGTGGCGGTTAGACACTGTATCGAAAGTTTTTATTTATTTTATTTATCTAGAAGAATTAACAGGGTCTCAAGAAATGGCATTTTTGGTAATTTTGGTAGATTTTGGACCTTTCTAGACAAGATTTTGATCCTAAAAATATAGAGCGCACCTTGGTTAAGTATGAGCATTTTATTCATATTTTATGAGACAAAAAATGAATAGTTATTGTTGCTGTATTATCACATACCATATAAATATATATTTTGGTCAAAGTTTATATTTTTTCATCATTATTTGCAAATGTGTTTGTTTTGCCCCTAATTCTGAAGTTATATATTTTTTCATTTCCTTTCTTATAAGAAAGTAACGACGAAACTTATTTTTTTATAAAGGAGGACATCATAAAAATGTCTGCATTTGATTTTTCGAATTAGAAGTTTTATAGATTTGGAGTGCGTGGTCCAGTGGTAGAGCGCCGAACTCATAATCGAGAGGTCGTGGGTTCGATCCTCGCCTCGGCCACGTTATTTATCCTTGAGCAAGATAATTAATCCACATTGCTTAGTACTGGTTCTACCCAGGAAGCCATCGAGAGTGATTTATCTAAGTTGCAATAACTTGTTTCGCAATCGATGTAAAATAAATATGTTTAAACTAAAATAGATTTAATAATTTGAGTTCCGGTCAATTTTTGCTGAAATCGTAAAAACCGACAAATAGCAAAAAAATGCAAATTCGATTTTCTTTAACGTTCACACATGGACATATCAGACTACTATTACATTAAACGACAAATTAAAAGCATTTGTTTAAAAAATTGTTTTGCCGTTACTTTTTATAATTGGAAGATATTTGCTCAAAATGACATTCTTTACCATTTTACAAAAATACGGATGCAGCAAAATTAGGAATCACATAATAGTTCATGTCATAATGATTTATAACGAAAGAAAAAAAAGATTTGACATTAAAATGAACATATTCGGCGAGAATGTCAAGATGTTTGAATCAGATACAAAATGAAAGTGTTTCGTTATAAGTTGAACACCTCTCGTAGAATCTACGGCTAAAAATGAAAAAGAAAACGTTTATTTAATTATATGCAAACAGGTTTAAAGTCAAAATGATGCTGGATTAATAAATCGGGACAAATATGTTACATGTTACGCTTGATAATGACTTCAATATTGCCTTGTGTCCCTTTAACGGTGCCACAGAGTACAGTATTTTATATTGCCAATACTTTTTTGCAGAAACTTTGTAAGACATTGAGATTAAAAAATAGCATGATTTATGTAAAAAATTGTAGATTCACATCGAATCAATATGTACGTCATCAAATGACTTCATGTTGAATTAAATGGCCTGCCATTGAATGGTTTGTAAATATCCACATTTTGACGGTTATGGCTTCCCATAATTGCCTATTAATGCTGCCTTGTTGGTTAGATAATTTTTTCATGGCGGGGATTTCTTTATTTACACTGTCCCGTTTTATTGGGATGACGGTAGGGTTAGTGTGTGGTTTGGTGCAGCCTAGAACCTGGTTTAACCCCCAAACGGCCTGTTTTGCCACTGACCGTTCCAAAGGCGGTAGTCCTATTGTCAATCCTTTTTGTGTTTGTGACCTTATATGCCTTTATTAGTTGTTAACATTGCCATTCATGTTTATCCTTTTGCGTGTTCTTGGGTTTACTGTGTTCTGTGAAAACTTTTATACTTATTTTTATTCTCTTCGTTATTCTACCATGGGTTTGAATATATTACTGATGAAATAAAATCAACAATTAGTAATATGAACAACAATTTGCCTTATACTACTCTTATAATTAATATTAATGATTAAATAAATGCATTTTTTATGTAAAAAATCCCTAAGATTGTCTAAACTCGATTGTCGTGTGTCCCTTTAAGGTTTACTCATCACTTTCATATTTCATAGATGCACTAACATCTGCTTCCTTTATGCATATGGAAGATCCTTCCTCCTAAGAAACCTCCATCACACACTCAACCTACTGGTATCTACGATTCCCTCCATTAACCAACCCTGTAATTGTCGTAGAAAATCCGTGACATTGTAAGGGAGAAACCGTGATATTAGAATTGCAATCATCAGGACACCGTTACAGATTTATACAATGGCAGTGTTATGCCGAATAACTGCATACTACAGGCAGTATTGACTTTTCGTTGTGCAACCGTGTCTGGTTTTCGTTGAGAATCAATTTGCATTGATACCGGGTTTACCACCAAATGAAGTCGTGTATGACAACCAATCAGTTGCTCGCGTTGACTGACGCCTCGCAAGTTTCCCGCATGCGTGCCGTGCTTATCAGATATAAAAAAAAGAACATGATTATTTAAAGTGATATCTGTAATTTTAAAACACTAGATTGGATGTTGAAAACAAATACGATTTTTTTGTGGTCCTGCTCGATTCTAATACAATACAAACATAAATTTGACATAACGATACAACATTCCGTGTCGCCGAGAGGTTAACATAGTTACCATAAGTGCACATTTGATTTCAATGCACGATAATCAAGGGTTCGATTCCCGGTGCAAGTGAAAATATATTTTTTGCCTTTTTTTCTTTTTCTTTTTAAAGTAAGTAATACAATTTAAGTAGGAAGGTATGGATTTGTTTTAAATCAGTTATTTTCAATAATAGGAAAATTGCTCTTTAGTGGATTTGTTTGTATTCAAAGAACGTATGTTAAGTAGTACTTTCATATAAATGAACAAATATATACAAAACAATTTGTTTCATTGCAATAAACAGTTTTGGGTCGGGGAGGTGTGTGTGTGGAGCTCACCATGTCGAACATTAATCTCTTGTATGTTTCTACGTTTCTCAGATTTTTCTCTTTAAGGGGGCTGGCGTGGCTCAGTGGATAGCGCTTTGGACTTGTACTTTAAGACAGGAACGATAAGTTTAATGAAACATATATGAGCCGCAACAGGCGAAAACGTCCCTTCGGACGTTTAGACGACAACGTCATAACGTAACAATTTATGACGTCGGCCGGTAATCAGTTAATTACTAATAAAATGTCTCGCCACTTCTGTGTTTTACGTAATTATTATATCATATGGAATATGTTTCTTAATATAAATAGCTGATGCTATAGAAAATGGTAATTGTTTATGTTTTTTGTTGTTATTTAATGAACGACGTTGTCCAAGACGACGACGTCAGCGTCAAAATTAATGGTGAATACGATCTTTAATTTTCAAATTGAGATAAAATCATTTTTAATTAAGATATCAACATAAAATAAAGAGATTTTGAAAGAGAAAATCACCGTGTTTCATAAACATCAAAAAACATAAAGTGTGAATTTTTTGTCTGAAGGGTCGTTTTCGCGTGTTTCGGCTCATAATGTACAGCACAATTACTTAGTTGTTTGTTAAGTGTTAAGGAAAATCTCTCGATTCGTTTTTCATTCAATAACTTCCTTTAAATTAAGGGTTATAGTCCCGGCGCCAATTAAACCAATAGGATACCCTAATGGTATAGGCACACTTTCTATGACAGTAATACCAAACAAGTGTATTACAATGCCTTTAAATGTGCATTACCAGAATTATTTGCTGCGTTCTCCTTTTTCGCTATACTGTTTGGTTTATTCTTTCAAATGTAACATTTTCTACGGCGACTTGATACTGTGCATCAATTTTTCTTGTACTGAATTACAAAAGTAAAGCCGAGTACCAAACAATTAAAAATAGATTGTTAATCACATGTCGAGCATTAATCTTGTATATGTTTCCACGTTTCTTAAATTATTAAGATTTTCATTCCACTTTACGAGGTCTGGCGTGGCTCAGTGAATAGCGCTTTGGACTTGAAACTTTAATAGACATGTACTATATAATTAAAAAATACTGTACAGCACATCTTTTGTTTTTAGCTCTACTGGCCAAGGGCCAGCAGAGCTTATGGGATGGTGTGTTGTCCGTCGTCCGTCCGTCCGTCCGTCGTCCGTCGTCCGTTAACTTTTGCTTGTGTACACTCTAGAGGCCACATTTCTGATGCAATCATCATGAAACTTTGTTAGAATGCTTGTCTCAATGAAATCTCGGTCAAGTTCAAAAATGGGTCATATGGGGTCAAAAACTAGGTCACTAGGTCAAATACTTGAAAAAAATTGTGTACACTCTAGAGGTCATATTTGTTACCCAATCTTGATGAAACTTTGTCAAATTGTTTATCTTAATTATATCTTGATCAAGTTCGGAAATGGGTCACATGAAGTTAAAAACTAGGTCATTAGGTCAAATATTGAAAAAACCTTGTGTACACTCTAGAGGCCATGTTTTTGACCCGAGCTTGATGCAACTTTGTCAGAATGTTTGTCTTAATTATATCTTGGTCAAGTTTGAAAATGGGTCACATGGGGTTAAAAAACTAGGTCACTAGGTCAATACTTGAAAAACCTTGTGTACACTCTAGAAGCCGTATTTCTGACCCAATCTTGATGAAACTTTGTCAAAATGTTTGTCTTAATTATATATTGGTCAAGTTTAAAAATGGGTCACATGGTGTAAAAAACTAGGTCACTAGGTCAAAAACTTGTGTACACTCTAGAGGTCATATTTGTTACCCAATCTTGATGAAACTTTGTCAAATTGTTTATCTTAATTATATCTTGATCAAGTTCGGAAATGGGTCACATGAAGTTAAAAACTAGGTCACTAGGTCAAATATTGGAAAATCCTTGTGTACACTCTAGAGGCCATGTTTTTGACCCGAGCTTGATGCAACTTTGTCAGAATGTTTGTCTTAATTATATCTTGGTCAAGTTTAAAAAATAGGTCACATGGGGTTAAAAAACTAGGTCACTAGGTCAATACTTGAAAAACCTTGTGTACACTCTAGAAGCCGTATTTCTGACCCAATCTTGATGAAACTTTGTCAAAATGTTTGTCTTAATTATATCTTGGTCAAGTTCAAAATGGGTCACATGGTGTTAAAAACTAGGTCACTAGGTCAAACTTTGGAAAAAAACGTGTGTACACTCTAGAGGCCATATTTTTGACCCGATCTTGATGCAATTTTGTCAGAATATTTGTCTCAATTATAGCTTGCTAAACTTCGAAAATGGGTCACACAGGGTCAAAAACTAGGTCACTAGGTCAAATACTTGAAAAACCTTGTGTAAACTCTAGAGGCCATATTTCTGACCCGATTTTGATGAAACTTTGTCGAAATGTTGTCTTAATTATATTTTGGTCAAGTTCGAAAATGGGTCCCATGGGGTCAAAAACTAGGTCACTAGGTCAAATACTTGTAAAACCTTGTGTACACTCTAGACGCCATATTTTTTTCATTCGATCTTTACCAAATTTTACCAGATTGTTAATGTCAATAACAGCTCGGTAAAGTTTGTTTTTTTAAAAAAAAATAATTATTATCTCGCGATAGGGCCTTCATTTTTCATTCAATATATTTCAAACTTTACCAGACTGTTACTATCAATGAAAGCTTGGACAAGTTCGAAAACCAGCCAGATCGGACCAGTAACGGCGGAGTTATGGCTCTTGATTTAGTTAAAAATACTATATTCTGCCTCTTTAAGACGATAGTCACTTGCTTCATTGATGTTATAAGAGCCATATTAGCCAGTAGAGCGTCCACAGGCCCTCTTGGGCCTCTTGTTTTGTAAAGTGTTAAGCATAATCTCTCGTTTTTGTTTCCATTAAATAACTTTCTTTAAATTGAGGTTTATAGTGCCTCCACCAATTTAACCAAAAGGATATTAATGGTATAGGATAAAATTGTATAGGCACAATACAGTCTGGACGTTCTAGTTAGACAGAACAAGTGTATCATAATGTGCACTACTATAATTATTTTCTGCATTCTGCTTTTTCTCTGTACTGTGTGGTTAATCCTTTTGAACGCAAAGTTTTCTGCGGCGACTTGATGCTGTGCATCTTTTTTTTTTGTACTGAATTACTAAAATACAGCCGAGTACCAAACAATAGAACATAGATTGTTAAGATATTCCCCATTTCGGAATGAGGCAAACGAACTAAAATTAACGACGATCGAGTTAGAAAACTTGCTTCAACATTTTGACTAATAGGTTTTTAGCTCTACTGGTCAGCAGAGCTTAATGGATGGCGAGTTTTCCGTCTTTCGTCGTCCGTCAGTCCATACAGAGTTATGGCCCTTTAGTTAAAATTGCTATATTTTGCCTCGTTAACTCGATAGGCCTTCATTTTTCATCCAATATTTTTCAAACTTTACCAGCTTGTTGATATCAATGAAAGCTCGAACGAGTTCGAAAACCAGCCAGATC
The DNA here is from genome assembly GCA_037043455.1 of Cyrtodaria siliqua. NCBI lineage: Eukaryota > Metazoa > Mollusca > Bivalvia > Adapedonta > Hiatellidae > Cyrtodaria > Cyrtodaria siliqua. The sequence goes on from JAWPHD010004782.1 coordinate 145,689, forward strand.
GGACCATTTACACCGGAGTTATGGCCCTCGATTTTCTGAAATATGTTATAATTTGGCCTCGTTAACGCGATAGGGCCTTCATTTTTCATCCGATCTTTCATCCGATCTTTTACAAACTTTACAAGATAGTTGATATCAATGAAAGCTCGGATGAGTTCAAAAACCAGCCAGATCGGACAATTTACACCGGAGTTATGGCCCTTGATTTTCTGAACTATACTATAATTTGGCTCGTTAACGCGATAGGGCCTTCATTTTTCATTCAATATATTTCAAACTTTACCAGACTGTTACTATCAATGAAAGCTTGGACAAGTTATAAAATCAGCCAAATCGGATTAGTAACACGGAGTTATGGCTCTTGATTTAGTTCAAAATGCTGTATTTTGCCTCGTGAAGACGATAGAACCTTCATTTCACATCCACTCACTGAAAAATATTATAGCCTATGCGAGTTCCGAACATCCCTAAATGTTAAAATTCCGCTAAATTTTAAAATTTCGCTAAATGTTACAAATTCCGATAAATGTTATAAATCTTACGCTAAATTTTAAAAAGCTTCCGTTAAGGGTTTTGACTTCCGCTAAATGTTAAAGCTGTGCTAGCCGCTAAATGTTATAACTTTTTAACATTTAGCGGTTAATGGAATCCGTTAAACGCTAAATGTTAAAAGTCTTTAAATATATGTGTTGTTTGCTCGACGATGTCATTATGAAAGAAACGTCATAAATTCCATACTTTCAGGAACAGCTTCTTTCTTCTTCTTTCTGCTGCTGATGCTACTGCTGCTGTTGTTATTGTTGTTGTTGTTGTTAAGCGCATGTTACGAAATTACGAAGTCTCTATATACCACCGTAGGTTTTTATACATAGGATACTGAATGGTAACCGTGTTCTTTTTCGCCTTTTGGACAAGACTTTGCACGTACCGAAACGAATAAGAAAATGTGGCCTTTCCTTTGTGAGATAACCAATAAGGCAGTCCGAGGAACACATGTCTAGGTTAATTGTACAACAAACAGCTGCCGTTAATATGTTAATAAAACTGGCGATCCTTAGAGTAAGTTTATTTCTCAATCATTTAATGCGGACAATGACTCTTAATTCAATAGTATTGTTTTATGTTAAAATGACTAGCGGCAATCTCGAAAAAAACGTATATAATTTTTATGTACAATAGAACGATATTTATGTCGGAAAATAGTATTGTTGGTATATGTGTGTGTGCGTACGGAAGTTGTTATATGTGTGTGTGCGTACGGAAGTTGTTATTTGTTGGTATATGTGTGTGTGCGTACGGAAGTTGTTATATGTGTGTGTGCGTACGGAAGTTGTTATTTGTTGGTATATGTGTGTGTGCGTACGGAAGTTGTTATATGTGTGTTAGCGTACGGAAGTTGTTATTTGTTGGTATATGTGTGTGTGCGTACGGAAGTTGTTACATGTGTGTGTGCGTACGGAAGTTGTTATATGTGTGTGTGCGTACAGATGTTGGTATATATGTGTGTGCGTACGGAAGTTGTTATATTGTGTGTGTGCGTACGGAAGTTGGTATATGTGTGTTGCGTACAGATGTTGGTATATGTGTGTGTGCCTACGGAAGTTGTTATCAAATGTTGGTATATGTGTGCGTGCGCACGGAAGTTGTTATCAAGTGTTGGTATATGTGTGTGTGCGAACGGAAGTTGTTATCAAGTGTGGTATATGTGTGTGTGCGTACGGAAGTTGGTATATGTGTGTGTGCGTACGGAAGTTGGTATATGTGTGTGTGCGTACGGAAGTTGGTATATGTGTGTGTGCGTACAGATGTTGGTATATATGTGTGTGCGTACGGAAGTTGTTATATGTGTGTGTGCGTACGGAAGTTGGTATATGTGTGTGTGCGTACAGATGTTGGTATATGTGTGTGTGCCTACGGAAGTTGTTATCAAATGTTGGTATATTGTGTGCGTGCGCACGGAAGTTGTTATCAAGTGTTGGTATATGTGTGTGTGCGAACGGAAGTTGTTATCAAGTGTTGGTATATGTGTGTGTGCGTACGGAAGTTGGTATATGTGTGTGTGCGTACGGAAGTTGGTATATGTGTGTGTGCGTACGGAAGTTGGTATATGTGTTAGTGCGTACGGAAGTTGGTATATGTGTGTGTGCGTACAGAAGTTGGTATATGTGTGTGTGCGTACGGAAGTTGGTATATGTGTGTGTGCGTACAGATGTTGGTATATGTGTGTGTGCGTACAGATGTTGGTATATGTGTGTGTGCGTACGGAAGTTGTTATCAAGGAAACAACACAGCGTTAAAGGCACTATCCCGCCATGTTGGTATATGTGTGTTTGCGTACGGAAGTTGTTACCAAGGAAACAACACAGCGTTAAAGGCACTATCCCGCCAGGTTGGTATATGTGTGTGTGCGTACGGAAGTTGGTATATGTGTGTGTGCGTACGGAAGTTGGTATATGTGTGTGTGCGTACGGAAGCGTACGGAAGTTGGTATATGTGTGTGTGCGTACGGAAGTCGGTATATGTGTGTGTGCGTACGGAAGTTGTTATATGTCTGTGTGCGTACGGAAGTTGGTATATGTGTGTGTGCGTACGGAAGTTGGTATATGTGTGTGTGCGTACGGAAGTTGGTATATTTGTGTGTGCGTACGGAAGTTGGTATATGTGTGTGTGCGTACGGAAGTTGGTATATGTGTGTGTGCGTACGGAAGTTGGTATATGTGTGTGTGCGTACGGAAGTTGGTATATGTGTGTGTGCGTACGGAAATTGGTATATGTGTGTGTGCGTACATATGTTGGTATATGTGTGTGTGCGTACGGAAGTTGTTATCAAGGAACAAAACAGCGTTAAAGGCACTATCCCGCCAAATAACGGCAAAATTAAACTAAAAAAATAGTTTATCCAAAAAACTATCCAAGTGCTCAGGTCATAAACTTATTTATATGTGCCGATTAAAAGTAAAAATTGTGTACTTTGGGTTAAAAGCATGAAACTTGGCACACAGGTAGAGATTGACAAAATAATTTTTTTTGGCTACAGGGCCAACCCAAAATATCCAAGATGGTCGCAAAATACAAGATGGTCGCACAATTAATATGATTATTTTTATTTATTTTTTTACATGTTTTTTGGTATGGTAATTTTAACTCAGATGTTCATATTTTAGTGGAATGAGATTTAAGGTTTCCTAAAATAATAATATTTTGATGTCAAAACTACTAATAAGACGATACATTTAAAAATGTCCGCGTAAAAGCGCGAAAACCAGTGAAAATTGCATGTTTATTTTTAAAGTTACATATAGTTTTGTGACAATAGCCTTATTTTAATGCAAGTTCAATGCCTTTATGGCCTTTACAATCAGAAAAGAAAGGTCAAAGTCGAAAATTTACATAGTTTAAAGGTCCATAATGAATTGATTCAAAGTAATAAAACGATGACTTGATAAAATATACGTATTTCTTCATTGCACAATTTTTCAAAAACAATCTGTACATATTTTGCATTTCAAAGTTACATTTATCGTATGAGAAGTAATATTCAACTAATGTCATGTAATTATCACATACTTGAATAGTCAAAAGCGGTCAGCGACATCATTTTACGGCTATGTAGAAAATGTAAAGATAATATTTGTCTCTCTCACAATCACCACCTCACCTACATAATGCTGTACATCTTATTGCTGAATCTACATATTTACAGGGGCCTTTGCATCCTTTTCTGTCTGACACCTCTTTCTTAGTAGTTCTTGGCAAACTTTAGAAGCTGCAGAAAGTACGGTGCACAATGGTTCTCAGATCTTGCCTTGTGTTCTGTGCCAGCCCCAAAGACTTGGGCATAGTAAACTAGTACTTGATTCTAATGATTGACCCCAACAATACCCAGCCTGATATGCAACTCTTTTAGTGTGTTGAAGTAAAGCAGCAGATGTAGGTGGTAATAAATTGACTGACCCTCCTTTCTTCTTAAAGCGATCATTTCGTACCCCATATTCTGTTTCACATGTGCTTGTCCTATCGTAAAAATGCAACTACAAAGAGTTCTAGAATCGGCACCTTCTCGTCCAACATAAAGGAGTATAGCCCAATACACGAAACACATTCAACGACATCTGGATAAATGTTGCTTACTTTCCCATGCAGACTTCTTTCCCTTACCACTGAACAAGGAAGTGTCACATTCTGTAAAAGCATGCAGACCTGACTCTGCTTTGTACTTTTCTGGAACCAGGGATTCGGATATGCCATCTGCAGATAAGAAACGAAAATGCTTCCCAGTTGCAAATGTAATTCGCAGTTCATTAACACAAAGCTCACTAAATTCAGCAATGTACAACAGAAGAACATCAGTATCAACAGTTCTAATTATCACTCGTTCATAGTTTTGTTTACCACAATCTGTAACTGCCTCTTCGTGTGTACATGGCGAACATAAATGTTTTCTCGATGAATTGCAGATTGCATCTGTGTCCTTGGTTGACACTATTATTTTTTTTGTCAATAATTTCAATTACCTCCGATTCAGTAGCTAAATAGTTCGAAATTATTTTCATCGACTGGAAGGAATGATTCCCAGTGTGCAGATAAATCTTAAACCTTTACCAAGTTTACTGCATCCCTTTTCTGTCTGACACCTGCCTTAAGGCTATTCTTGATATACTGATCCCAGACAATATCTACTATGGCTGTATTCTGTAGTTGTGATGATAAAAGGAGTGAAAACCTAGTTGAAGTAGTATGCACATGTCTTGGCAACTAAACAAAATAAATGTTCTCATCTTTATTGGCTCATATAATAAAATATAATAAAAAAATAGTTCTCTATGTCGTTCCTGTACATACGTCTTTTCTCCTACTCTTTCTATGTTACGGACTATGACAGCTCTTATTCACTTACAATGTCTCTAGTGCCCAATACTAGCAGGTTACAATGATTGTCCATTTCCTCGTTACAATGATTGTCCATTTCCTCGTTACAATGATTGTCCATTTCCTCGTTACAATGATTGTCCATTTCCTCGTTACAATGATTGTCCATTTCCTCTATAACTACTCATAGACGTTTAACTTGATTTGAAAAGGTAGTCTGAACTATGTTCTGATGTTCGTGGTGATGTTCATTTGGTTCTTTTCATTGAGTATTCTTAATATGATCCTGCGACAATTCCAATTCACTTCTAACCCTTGACATTTCCGGACCTGCAACCATTCACCGAAGCAACTGGGCTGTATTTTCTGCTAGGCCCACTGCTCTCCACCACCTTTGAAACATTTGCTGTTTTGCTCATGGGCATGGTCAATTGCAATTGATGAAAATGCCCGCTGGGTTTTGCGAACCACACAATTGTCTTTATTAAACTCTGTGGGGTACTTTTCTGTCAAACAATTCATGTCCCACAGATGAACTGGGTACCATCTGGCACAATCGATATGATCTAATGCAAAAACTAGAAGATATAAGTCTGGTCAGCATGTCGATATACAGCTTGACATTTTCTTCTCTTAAGGATCTAACAAACACAAGTACTAGCAATTCGAATTGCAAAGTAATAGACAAGTAATGGAACTGAGTTTTTTCCCCTTTTATTTCCTTTTTTTTTTTCAAAGCTTAAACACTGGCCACCCACATGACTGGCTTTAAGGAAAGATTCTGCTGTGGCAGACCGTTTGTCCTGGGTTCAGGTATTGAACAGTATCTTCTACCACATTCATAGAATGACGTATCATTGCCACTGACTTTGCTTGATCTTGGCATAAAGGTAAACAATGACGTGATATCTACCGGTTTGTTGTTTCGCTTATATTTAAATAAAGTATTGGTGCAATATATTTATCAGTTAGTATTATGTAAAAACAATTTGCTTTGAACTATTCTAATAATTAATATCAATGATTGCATATATGCAAGTTCTGTAGAAGAGCTAACGGGTCACCTCATGTTTGAAGAGTGCAGTGCGTCCCTTTAAAGTTGTGTGTAAAAGGGGTGGGGGATGAGTGGGGAGGGAATCAGTTGTATCCGTGTAATCTTCCTTCTGAAAAGGATTTACACTGTTCTGTTCATTCAAAATTAAATTACAAAATCTCACCAAGAGTGTATGTTGTATTTTGACACCTTTCTGTTTCATGTCAGGAATGTTTACCTGAATCAATGACTAATGTGTACAAATATGTATTTAAATAACAGTAGATTTAATCAGGATTCTCGGTAAAAAAAAGTTTTGGACCAAGGTATATAAAGTCATATAAAAATAAAACTTGTTGACAGAATTTAAGTATCTTTTTTTAGTAACCAAGGTCTACCCTACCCGGTTAATTTGGTACCAGAAACATTAAATTCCAAACAAGATTTGATTTTAAAAAAATATCGCGAACACACGAAGGGTCTGTAAAAAATGTTGCAAAGTCCATAAAAAGTAACAGTTACGGACACATTCGAGTAACCAATAAAAAGATTATTATTTTTTCGCAAACTTTCATTGTAAACGATAATTATTGTTGATTGTTGATCTATTGTGAATTATCAACTGAGATAATAAGGGTTATGGTCGAATGTCATGGTTCAGCGATAATTGTACGGGTTCGAACACTGCCATGTTCCAAAACTTTTTTTACAGAGTATATATCAGAAACTAAATCAATTCTGTTTATCTGTCAAACTGAATGAAAAACAATGCTGTTTATCTGTATTGTAATAATTACCAATTATACATTGGTAGTCGATTGGATTTCACTAATTAAATTAACAGAGCGAAGAATATAAGTGTTAACTGCATCAACATGTATCTGGGGCGTCTTTATTCATTTAAAAACACCAAATATAGCATTAAAAACCACCGAGTGAACATAAAATATGTTTTTTTCTTGGAAAATTATATTTTTTATCACATTACTTTGATTTGTTTTGCTGTTAAATTTACATTTTGAGCATCAATGGTATACCTATTGCATTTTACTATTATAATGAAGATATTTACAGTAAATTTGCCAAGTTTTATTGATTTTTATTGTGATTATATATCTCTCAAATCAGTAGGTGAATTTTCAGGATTTTTTGGCGGCCATTTTGAATTTGGTGGACCCTATAGCTAAATTTGTTTAATATGATGCCATCTATCACTGTGCCCAAATGCTTTTAACCCAAAGTGCACACACAATTCATTCAATATTTTGCACGAAGGAGCTCCACTATAATAAAAGCCTTTTATATTGTGTCTATAGAGTTTGGATCATCAATATCTGTAAGTTATATGTATACCTCGTCGTCAGTGGTTTAAGAAATACGGTGTGCATCTGTTGTTAATTTGCCTGTTGATGGTGGGATAGCTACTTTAAACCAAATTGAATAAAGAACACAAACACATCACATTACATTCGGATGACGATGTGGATATGGATGTCGGATGTGGACTGTTAAATTTAAAGATGAATGGCTACCCTTTTTGTAGTATTATTAAATAACAAATTTAACTCTTAAACATCATATGAACATTTCTTGATAGTCCCGGAGAGAAAAATATATTTAAAATCGCTACTAAGTTGTAAGTAAAAATAAGCATTATTTGCATGACGTAGATACTACTTTTACCACTGCGTGACTGCACGGGGAAATGAGGTAAATCTGAATTGTATAGCTGCACAACTATTGCCAGATAATTGATAAATACATTTACATTTTGTGGATTAATTTACCTGTTCAAAGTTTTATACGTCAACATAAACAATCTATCTCTTTCCACAGATAGTGCAATATGTGAATTATAAATATCTATTGTTGTGTATTGATTTCGATTTAAATAAACATAAACATGTTCATGAAACAAAACATGGCCGGATAACTTTACTGCGGGTCATCTCAAGCGTGAAGAAGGTATTTTGTCGTAATCTTCGCCTTGAAGAAAGGTATGAAGAAACACGACACATTGTATCAACATATAGCCCAAATAACATGTTTAAGTCACATTGTGATACAAAAAATGAGTGCTAGACCAACAGAAAGGAATCAACTGCATAAAACGGTCACAACCCACCACACCCCTCTCGCCCTTCACCAAAAACACAAACAAAAACAAAAAATAACGCAACAGTTAAGGAGATAAATACTCACTATAACTTTTTTATTTACTGTAATAAATACCGAAGTTAAACAAAAAGGTTTAATCCACTTTTACGCTTGGAAAAATCCTCCCCGTCCACGCAAAGATGCACTCGACTAGTTCCTACTCAATCTTTGTTTTCAAGGTGGAGGTAAGTGAAGTGAAACTACAGAGATCCACCCTTAATAATGGACGGAGTAAATGTAAGTCTATTAATTATTCATTATAATATTGAATACTATTATTTCATTAGTTTAAGGGCATTTCCTACAGTTTCTTCATATTTTTTCCTATGAACAACTTTAGCGATACTCGACGTTGTGAACATTTTATGTTTGTTTTTTATACAGGAAACAAGTTTTTAAAAACATATAAAATGCAGACAAGCGGTTTTTAATGTTTAAGTAAAAAACAGGTTGTATTTGACATAATATATATGTAAACATGTTTTTGAAGAGGGACACATCCACACAGATAGCTAAGACAAGAACTAAAACCATACTTAAATATGTTATTATCTTAGACTCTGTGCTTACTATTTGCTTTAAATTCAGCATCTTAAAAACCTATCTAACCTTAGTTATCTTTCGAAAACAGAAATATTTATTTGAAATGCACACATCACAAAATGCATTTATGATCTCTTGATGCGCGGTTTAAAGGAAGAGACGTCGAATGTTTGAATGTTTAACTACCGTTTTAATTTCTTTTTTAAGAATTTTTTTTTATTGTATTTTCGTTTTGTATAATTTTTGGATTGTAATCAATTTTTCAAATGTACTTTCTATTTATTTAAAAGTAACAACTGACATAGGTACACAAAACACGTGGTTATTGTCATGTTTAAGTCAATAAAACATTTTACAAATACATTTTACAAAATGGGATAAATGACTACCATTTTTCAAATGTTTATAAAATTCAGAAAATCTGAATTAATTCAAATTAATTATATATCACTGAAAAAGCTCATGCATGTACTGTTTAAATATCAGCTTAATGAAACACCTGTCGTCACCATTTCCAAGTTTCATAAAAATTCTAAATTCTCATGCAGCTGTCCAAATTGTTTACAAAATTTCCGCGGTGGACTTTTTTTCCTGGCGATTAAAAAAGGCGGATGTTATGGAACAGCGACGTCAGGCATCATGAACGTTATTACGTGGATTTTTATACTTAGCCACAGCATTATTCCCGCGAAATTCCGTCTGCTTCCGTTTAGAAATATTTGAATAACTGAGATTTGAACATAAACCATTGCGAACTTATGTAACATTGCACGATGTTTTTTTGACGTTTTCTGTGACAAAATGTGTGATAACTAAAATAAGATTTAAAAAAAACTTGCATATATTGTAATGAAAGAGTTTGAAAGAGTTATGATTATATTTATCTTATCTTTCTTTCTAAGAACTGTTTAGGTAAGTTGTCAGATACTTTTACGGTTAGTCCGGTGCCGTATCGCAGAAATTGTTATCTTGACGTACGGGAAACGACGTTAAAATATTTCTTTCAAAATCGCGGACGCAAATGTTCTCTGTCCTGCAATAGGAAAAGCGTACATTTATATGTGTTTGCCCCAGTTATATGCACTAGTTATATGCACTCTAGTTGCCATAATTAAGTATGAAGTAAATAATATTAATCGTTCAAGTTTTTAATAAATTTAAGTTATAAACATAATGTAAATGAGATATTGTATTATTTATAATTTGTATTATAAAAATGATAAGCCCTTCACATAGGTGATGATCTATGAAAGAAATATATGTTTTCATTTGCATATCTGAAACTGAAAAATGGTGGTTGGGGTGGGCGGACACAAATCCATTTTGATTTATTTATAATTGTTACAAGACCCGTGTATTGGGTAGTCCCGTGTATTGTTCCGTGTATTGGGTAGTCCCGTGTATTGGGCAGTCCCGTGTATTGGGTAGTTCCGTGTATTGGGTAGACCCGTGTATTTGGCAGTCCCGTGTATTGGGCAGTCCCGTGTATTGGGTAGTCCGGTGTATTGGGTAGTCCCGTTATATGAATAATGGAATTGATTGTGTGCAGTATCGGTAGAATGACAAAGCGAAAATAACAGATAGAATGATGTGATGGCTTCGTCGTTTCACAGAAAATGTATGAGTGAGCCCTCTCCCTGGGCCTCAAAGAATCTTAAATATAAAAAGCTAAACATTACAACAAGTATGTGTAACTGAAGTTAACTTAATATAGCGAATCTGATAAACATAACATTTTAGATTTAAAGGGTGTGTGGGAGGCACCCTTCCCGATTGGATTTAGCTGCGTGAAGTTGGCTCAACATACTACAATCGACATATGACATTCGACATACGACAGTCGACATACGACATTCAAAAACATCCTTCAACGTGAATGTCGTTTCACGCGACAAACAACATACGATATTCGAAATACGACATTCAAAAACATCATTCAAAGTGAATGTCGTTTCATGCAACATAAGCATTAGACATAGGACATTCGAAATACGACATTCAAAATACGACATTCAAAAACATCCTTCAAAGTGAATGTCAATACACGCGACATACAACAATCGACATACGATATTCAGTATATGACATTCAAAAAATCCTTTAAAGAGAATGTCGTTTCACGCGACATGCAACATTTGACATATGACATTCGACATACGACATTCAACATATGACATTCGACATACGACATTCAAAATACGATATTCAAAAACATACTTACGGTGAATGTCATTTCACGCGACATACAACATTTGACATACGACATTTGACATATGACATTATTCGACATACGACATTCGACATATGACATTCAAAAACATCCTTCAAAGTGAATGTCATTTCATGCGACATACACCATTCGACATAAAACATTCGACATATGACTTTCAAAAACATCCCCAAAGTGAATGTCATTTCACGCGACATACAACATTTGACATATGACATTTGACATATGACATTCAAAACATTCTTCAAAGTGAATAACGTTTCAGGCGACAAACATCATTCGACATACAACATTCGACATACGACATTCAAAAACATCCTTCCAAGTGAATGTCATTTAACGCGACATACAACATTCGACATACAACATTCGACATGTCGCATGTCGAATGTAGTATGTCGAAAGTCGTATGACGAATGTTGTATGTCGCGTTAATAGACATTAACATTGATGGATGTTTTTGAATGTCATATGTTGAATGTCGAATGTCGTATGTCGAATGTTTTATGTCGAAAGTTGTATGTCGCGTGAAACGACATTAACTTTAAAGGATGTTTTTAAATGTCATATGTCGAATGTTGTATGTCACATGAAACGACATTCACTTTGAAGGACGTTTTTGAATGTCATATGTAGAATGTTGTATGTCGAATGTTGTATGTCGCGTGGAACAACATTCACTTTGAAGGATGTTTTTAATGTCATATGTCGAATGTTGTATGTCGAATGTCGTATGTTGTATGTCACGTGAAGTGACATTCACTTCGAAGGATGTTTAGAATGTCGCATGTCGTATGTCGAACGTCGTATGTCGAATGTTGTATGTGAAATATTGTCTGTCGCGTGAAACGACATTCACATTGAATGTTGTTTTTCAAATGTTGTATGTCGAATGTCGTATGTCGAATGTTTTATGTGAAAAGTTGTATGTCGCTTGAAACGACATTCACTTTAAAGGATGTTTTTGATGTCTTATGTCGAATGTTTTATGTCGAATGTTGTATGCCGCGTGAAACGACATTCACTTTGAAGGATGTTTTTGAATGTCATATGTCGAATAATGTCGTATGTCGAATGTTGTATGTCGAATATCGTATCTCGAATGTTGTATGTCTCGTGAAATGACATTCACTTTGTTGAATGTCATATGTCGAATGTCGTATGTCGGATGTCGTATGTAGAACGTTGTATGTCGCGTGAAATGACATTCACTTTGAAGGATGTTTTTGAATGTCATATGTCGAATGTCGTAAGTCGAACGTTGTATGTCACGTGAAACGACATTCGCTTTGAAGGATGTTTTTGATTGTCGTATGTCGAATGTCGTATGTCGAATGTTGTATGTCGCGTTAAACGACATTTACGTTGAATGATGTTTTTGAATGTCGTAAGTCGAATGTCGTATGGCGAATGTAGTATGTCGAATGTCGAATGTTTTGTGTCTCGTGAAATTACAAACAGTTTGAAATATGTTTTTGAATGTCATATGTCGAATGTCGTATGTCAAATGTCGTATGTCGTATGTCGAATGTTGTATGTCGTGTGAACGACAAACAGTTTGAAGGATGTTTTTGAATATCGTGTGTCGAATGTCGTATTGTAACAACCCTCACACAGGTTTTGAATAACAGAGAGAAAGCCGAAGGAATTTAACACTTATTTTAATAACTAGTAAATTATGTGATATTTCTGGAATAACCGAAAATACCGTTCTTATAAAGCGCGAGCCTCTCTTATTGCTAAACTAGGACGACTATTAAAGCAATAAACCTTAAACTTGTTTGCTTACTTAAGTTAGCTGTGGAAACGGATCTATGTATGTTAGGCCTATTTGTTTATATGTTACCGGGTAACCAGACTTTGACCGGACTGGTACCGGTACAAATATTCGTACTGACGATGGAGATTACTAATAGGTGTTTTCCAGCTATATATAGAGGCTGCGTAGTAACACGTGACAAGAATAACCAATGAATCAGTGCCAGGAAAGCCCGGTGAACAGTCTCAACCAATCGTCTGTGACCAGGATCGCCGGTAGCCAATCGTATTGCAACCGGTGATCCAGTCAAGCCGGGCTGGGAGCACCTGCTCACCGGTCCTCCGCTAGCACTGGACAATAGTTTCTCAATAAATATACAATAAATATAAAACTATGACAAATACTATATACATCAATAGATTCCTACTACAAAGTCGAATATGCCGATACCCAACTTTATCAGGTAAAGACTTTAAAACTATAGTTTGAGTAAGTTAAACTATTCCAGTCGACGGAAATTCAGACGATGACAGTAACGTAAGCGTTTGTCAAGGTTGACAGTATTATTTCAAAGAATGCTTAAAAGTTAAGATAATAAACATGGTTTAATATAAAATCTATGAAAGTTCATGATAATAAGAGTTTGTCTGTTCTGTGACAATAACATGGGATTAATTTATGGGGTAGAAATTTACATCCGTGCCTTGACCGGTGACAGAAACTGGAATCAAAAATGGCGGACAGCTGTCAAAATTGCAACTCACAAAACCAAATGATCTCCGATTTCTTAGTACAATTGAGATACAATGTCACATAGCTAGCGTCTATGAATTATTAAGCAGCAAGCACATGTAAGTAAATCTGTTTTGAGTTTATGTGAATTAGTTATTATGAATAAAATAGCGTGAATTGTAAAATGTTGAGCAAGTAAGAATTTGATAAATAGTGATTCTTACAGTATGTTGTATGTCGAATGTTGTTTGTCGCGTAAAACGACATTTATTTTGAAGGATGTTTTTGAATGTCCTATGTCGAATGTCGTATGCCGATTGTCGTATGTTGAGCCAACTTCACGCAGCTGAGATTCAGATTCCTATTTTTTTATCTAGGTTTTATTCAAGGTAGGCTATTGCGACCAGATATAGATTACTTACAGTGTGGCAACTAATATTTCCATATCTATAGTCCGAAATATTAAGCCAGTTTATTTTTTGGAAACCGACAGACCAGGGTTCAAGCCTCACTCACTCACTAAGTTACCTATGTGTGTTCGTGACTTTCCCTTAGCCTCGTCCATCGGATGGAGACATACATCCTCCGGTCCCGTGTATCGAAGTCTCCGAGCATGTTTAAGAACCAAAAGTAGGGCAGGATTAGGGCAGTTCCCCCGATTCCTATGAGAAACCTACCCCGACCAGCTCCGCCTTATATTTTGACGGTTGGGGTAGGTGGGGTTTGATAGCCTAATAAATTGGACTGCAGCTTTGTGATGCTCGTTAAATGAAAAAAAAGAAGAAAAATAGCATTAATCGCATATTTTAACACACTAAGGGGTGGATATGTTGCCCAGAATAAAAAGTATGGCGCAAACATGAGACGACGCGAGTTATTTGACGTGTGAAAATTTCGGATTTAGGCTTATAAAATAGACTTTTTAGATTTCAATTTTTGATGAGAAGTAAGCATAAACTATGGAAGTGAGCATAAACATATTTTAATAGAAAAAAACCTGGAATATTTTATGAAAAAACGATTTATAGATTTTCCTTTGTTTGTGAAGACGAGCGGCATAGTGTAAACAAGTCTGACTGACCACTATTTGTGTTTTTTATTAATCACACGGACTATTTAGTTAAAGATGGATCATTTATAACCTATGGATTTGACGGAGTCGAAACCATCCGGTAAGATAAACATTAAACGTAAATCTGATGAGCATGATATACTTGAAACTCCATCTCTGAAACGCCAAAACTCACTTCCCGATATCAGTTTACTGTTTAAGGGGGTAACATTCGCCAACAAAGTTACCAAGGTCTTTGCAAATGAGAATTTTCTGTCAGGGATTGACTGTCTGGTCTTATCTCACCAGTCATTAAATCTGCCATGGAGGCTGCCATTTCAACATTTAACGATTCGGTTGTTCAGCCACTGATCAAATCTAACGAAAAACTGATGGAAACTATTAAAAACCAAGATGCGATTCTGAAACAGCAGAACGAACTCATCGCTAAGAAATCAGCATCTCTGGAAGCAGCCCAGAGTTAAATTAGAGAACTACACAACAAATGTGATGTTATTGAGCTGATCCTCATGCAATGACCTGCAGCAATATGGCCGTAGGAATTATTTGCATATCAACAATTTGAAAGTTCCATCGTTTGCCACAGACGAAGCCAAACTGACTTCTTACGTTGTAGAGTTCATCAACAAACATATTCTGCAGGCTGATCATTCTTCTGGTAACCCCATTTCTGTGTCCGACGTTGAGAGATGTCATCCAATAGGTAAAAACAAGAAACAACTCATTGTGAAGTTCTCTCGTTACCACATAAAAAACTAAGTATACATGTGCAGGAAAAACTTAAAAGGTAACTCGAGCAGAATCTTTGTTACTGAAGACTTAACAGTCTACAACCATGGAATCATTAAACGTTTAATAAACGCTGGAATCCATAAAGAAATCCATGCTTTCTGGACTCGCGATGGTAGGATCTTTGCGAAGAAAGAAGAAACCAGTGTCCCTGTACTTTTAAAGACAATTGATCAGATCTTATTTTTTCTAGAATGACATGAACGATTATTCTTACAGTAATAACGACCACATGTGTCAGATGTTGTAATTAAATTATAGTGATATTTTGACTATGGTGTGTTATTTATGAGAACTACGGTTATAAGTTTAATGATGACTATGATGACAAGTTTTAGCTTTCCAAAAAGCTTCGTTCTAGAGCTTTTTTCTGTAAATTTTAAGTTATAAAAAGCCAATAGTTGAAGACTAGGAGGCGTGTTTTGTGGGATCTTTTGCATCTTATAATAGCTGCATGCGCATATTTCCGCAAATATGGGGAGCAGATTAATTACTTATTGCAGTGAAGAGAAGAGAAAAAAGGAAAAAAACTAAGGGATATGAACTCGGATCTTCTGTATAGAAGTCAAGCGCTCTAACCATTAGGCGACGGCCTCAAACATGTAACGTCATAATTAAATAGTACATATTGTAATGTTATGACTCCTGATACTCACGCAAGACCTGAACAGTAGCGTCAATAGTGCTTATTCATCTGCCGAAGGCAGCTGACTCTTATATGGGTTTTATATCTGTCTATGGTTAACAGACTGTGACTCATGTAAGTGGCAATAAGCATGCTTTACAACTTGAATTCCTAGAGAACTCGGCTGAAATACTTGAATGGTATAAACACATATTTTGTAATGTTGAAAGGTTACCATTTCACTTGCTGAAATGACGTTTTCGTAAACCAGTCTACTGAAATGTAGCATGTAATATGTATATTAGCGACGAAACGTTCACAATCCTCAATAGCGCAGTTGATCGAGGCACCGTGTTAGTGCCCAGGAAGGAAGGGTTCAAGCCTGCTGATTTCTCTTTTCTTTTTTCTTTTTTAATTTTCATTGGTTTTCATTATTGCTGATAGTAAGGTAGTAACAGTTCCTTTACATTTTCACTTTGATAACGCAATCTTATAATTACATATGGTAACAGTGAAAAGTTTATATGTGTTGTAATGCACACTCTAACGCACACGTATCCCTTACATGTGAACAATTGTATTTCTGTGCTGATGTGTACCTCTAGCACGTCGTGTTACAAGGTAATTGTAGTCAAAATGTAAGGCATGTCAAGGTATTTGAACAGAAAGAAGCGAGGTCGCCCACATTGATTTAAAATGCCTAGTAGGAAGAACTGATGGTAAAAATTGCGAAGAATGTAAGGAAAAACGGTTGTGGCGTGTTTATGTCTCCGTGACAATATATTTTTTTCAATATTGTTTTAACACCCGTGGCTTGATATTATTATTATGTTAATAAGATTCCCGGCAATATGACATGTATGATGGTGGCTCTTAACACGAAGATTCCCGGCAATTTGACGGTGGCTCTAAACACGACGATTCCCGGCAATTCGACGGTCGCTCTATTGATGGTGGCTCTAAACACGAAGATTCCCGGCAATATGACGGTGGCTCTAAACACGACGATTCCCGGCAATATGATGGTGGCTCTAAACACGACGATTCCCGGCAATTTGATGGTGGCTCTAAACACGACGATTCCCGGCAATTTGATGGTGGCTCTAAACACGACGATTCCCGGCAATTTGATGGTGGCTCTAAACACGACGATTCCCGGCAATTTGAAGATTCCCGGCAATTTGATGGTGGCTCTAAACACGACGATTCCCGACAATTTGAAGATTCCCGGCAATTTGATGGTGGCTCTAAACACGACTATTCCCGGCAATTTGATGGTGGCTCTAAACACGAAGATTCCCGGCAATTTGATGGTGGCTCTAAACACGACGATTCCCGGCAATTTGATTGTGGCTCTAAACACGAAGATTCCCGGCAATTTGATGGTGGCTCACGAAGATTCCCGGCAATTTGATTGTGGCTCTAAACAGGACGATTCCCGGCAATTTGATGGTGGCTCTAAACACGAAGATTCCCGGCAATTTGATGGTGGCTCTAAACACGACGATTCTCGGCAGTTTGATGGTTCCCGGCAGTTTGATGATTCACGGCAGTTTGATGGTGGCTGGTTTTCCCTACAGCATACGGCTCAACTTTTGCATTTACTTTATGTGAAAATCATTATTTTATTGTCCAAAATTGGTTAGAAATCTATTTTCATGTGTATTTTTCCATGTCACTCTACAAACTACAGTTTCGCGCGGTATTTTGGGTGAAATTGTGTTGAAAAGTTGAAAAGGAGTGGTTTGGTGCTTAACAAACTTTGAGTAGTATATTTGCACGAACTTATAAACGTTCAAAACGACGGATATATTTGTGTGTTTTACTAACGTAGATTTCTCCTTTAAATGTATTGGTTCACATAGTTGTGCAACACAAATCTCAAAAGTTTGAGAACATGAACATTTTTAAAGATGGAAAACGTTTTTTAAAAACAAATCTTCATCATCATTTATTTATTGAACGCTTGATTACACGACTAGGCATAATAGGTGAGTACGTGATGAATTAGTCAAGGTACATTTGTTTCAGCAATTACCTCAGACTCTCGAGCAGCTCGGTCTGTTCCACTCGAGCGTCTCGTCTAAACCGCGCCTGGATCAAACGTACTAATCTAATCAAATACATATAATAAAACAGCGTCTTTGATCTACTTTTGAGTGCGAGCACCCAGCCGTACTTGTTAAAGTAGTTGATTTCGAATAACATATAGGGTACATTTAAGGACCTATTTCGCGAAATTATCATTGACAAGGCACAGCTTGCTTATTTACCGCTGACATGCTACATCACCGATTAGCTCAGGTATAGAAACTGAGGCCCAAGTAGATTTCTCTTTGAAAAACATTGGTATATTGAACAGTATCTAGGGTATAGCAGTATAAAATACTTCAAACTTTATTTATGAAGGAAAAAAATGCAAGTTAACAAGTTAGCTGTACATTGTACTAAATACAAATCCGGGTTGTGTAGCCGCTATCGTCTGTAGCACCGCTAAATGTTAAAATTACGCTAAATGTTAAAACTTCTGCTAAATGTTAAATATATTCTGCTAAATGTTAAATATATTCTGCAAATATATTCTGCTAAATGTTAAATATATTCTGCTAAGTGTTAAATATATTCTGCTAAATGTTAAATATATTCTGCTAAGTGTTAAATATATTCTGCTAAATGTTAAAACTTCCGCTAAATGTTAAATATATTCTGCTAAATGTTAAATATATTCTGCTAAATGTTAAAACTTCCGCTAAATGTTAAATATATTCTGCTAAATGTTAAATATATTCTATGTTAAATATATTCTGCTAAATGTTAAATATATTCTGCTAAATGTTAAAACTTCCGCTAAATGTTAAAAATATACTAACCGCTAAACGTTATAAATTTTAACATTTAGCGTTTGGTGGAATCCGTTAACCGCTAAATGTTAAAAGTCAGAAATATATGTGTAAAGCATCGAACTGTATAACAGTGCTGTTTAAATGACTCCACGATGTCGTTATGAAAGAAACGCCATAAACGCCATACTGTAAGGAACAGCTTTGTCTTCATGCTGCTGCTGTTCTGTTTTCTTTTGTTTTTGTTGTTGTTGTTAGATTTTGTTGTTGTTAACGCATATTACGACGCAACGAAGGCCTCTTTATACCACTGTAGGCTTTTATACACAGCGTACTGAAGGTAATCGTGTTTGTATATCCTTATGGACAATACTTTGCCCGTACTAAGACTATCAGTTAGGCAGTCCGAGGAACATATATTTGGTTTAATTGTCCAATGAACAGCTGCGGTTAATATGTTACTAAAAATGGCGATCCTTCGAGCAAGTTGTTTTTCCTCAATCATTTAATACCTTTATATGCATGTGGACAATGACTCTAAATCCAATTGTATTTTTTTATGTTAAAAGAACTAGAGGCATATCAAGGTGCTCAAGTCGTAAATTAATTTATACAGGCCGAATAAAAGTATAGGTTTATTCGCGGTACTTAAAATACCCGACCTTCAATATGCGTAAACTTAATTATGAGTTGGTAATTTTTAATTCGACGTTCCAGTTTTGGATTTGCCTTGGCGGGTTAAAGCCGTTTATATATAAAAAATATATATAATTGTGCCTTGTGGGAACTCTAGCCCCTGCATTTTTTATCCGATCTTAACCAAAAAAATTATTGTTATTATTATTAGCATCATGTTTTTTTTTCCCATACGAAACCTTGGTTTGCGAGTTTAAACTCGAGTAGAGATTTGTTTTTAAAGCCTGTTTCATTGGTTCAGTAAATACATTTTTTCTGATTTATTTTTTAACTCTACTGACGGTATGGGGATTGGCGTTAGCAGCAATTTCTCTGAAACCGCTCAGCCAATTTTAATCAAATTTCTCATGGATTCTCAAGAGTTGGCTGGGACCTTACAGAATAACTTTTTTGTTGATCCGACATTCAAAATGGCCGTCGTTTCGTATATAGCCAAAACCTTGGTCAAATTTAGCCTCACCCCAGGGGTCACATGTGTTAAATAATCTTAAATTGGGATAACGATTAAACTTCTTTATTTTCTGAAACCACAGTTACACTAACTGAGCATGCACAGCAGATAGAACATCCAGCCAACATCGGCCCCGGATCCTTCTCACCCCTGACGACATAGGTCCTGTCGCTCTTGTTTAGTACATGGATGCTTTGTGCACCAAATGTGTACAGCCCTCTTGGGCTACTTGGTTTTGAAGCGGAGTGATAAATTGAACAGTCGCCAAGGTTCATCTATGTTCATCTATGTGTTTTTTCAAGTTTAGTAAAGTCAGAACGCAAATTGTTTTTTCTCTTATATATCCCAAAGATATGCATGATGCGGTACACCTACACATAGTCTCCAATAATAACTGGTAGAACTAGGATTGTACCACGATCTCTCCGTCCCTCTGTTTTGTATTGGACTGCAACGTCTAGATTAAGGGATTTTGTATAATTTGTATTGTGTATAATTTGTATTTTTATGCCAGTCTTTGTACTATGTAGTTAACATGGGACGTAATATCAATAACGTGTCTATTAACTGGCATTTTCATACGTGACTTACACATTGATCCCTTATACTCAGGTGTTTGTTGCATTCCTTTGGAATTCTACATACTGTGAATGCAGTGATTTTGTCTAGTATATACGATGTTGTTCATATAGCTACAGATATACTCATCAATATTAACTAGTGTTCGACATAAGTTAAGCAAATACAAGGAGGCAACCTATTACTCGCCACGCCCGCCACCCCCCCCCCCCCCCCCGTCCCCACCCACTCCATTGCCCCGCCCATCTCCAACTCACCCAGTAAAATACATGTGATTTATTAACGCGAGGCCACCGAGGCCAGGATGGGAACAAAGACTTCCATATAAACATATAACCTTCGACATCTTATTTGAATCCGTTCTGTACTGACGTCTTACCAGTTCCAGCCGCGTACCAGTTTCCGCCGTGAGCATAATTAAACGTGAACGCTTTTGTATTTTTGCATCTATCTTGGAAGTTTAGTTCCTCCAGGGCTTTATATCAGCCTAGGTTCCTCTCACACAAAGACGCACGAAAATAAATGAAATAACATTAAAATCAATAAAATGTAAGTATCAGCGCCTAAACTATAGCTGTATGCCTTACTAGTAACTATCAAACATGATCACCGAGGCGATATTGAAACATGACGCTCGCTTTGCACGATTGCAACTATTGTTTTACCGCCAAGTTTAAAATAGCTATCACTGGCGTGTAAACATAGTTAGGAAATATCATCTTTCGGTCTTTTGTATTATATAATCAGTGCCACTAGCGGATCCAGGGGGGCGCGCACCCGCTCTAAAAATTCCGGATCGTCCATGTTACTGTAGATATAATATCAAACAATTTCGATGCACGCCCTCAGTATTAAAAAATTTCTCGCTCGCTTCGCTCGCTCTACGCATAATGACTAATGACTGGTTTAATTAACACATTGTTAAATCCTTTTATTTGAAAACGGACTTTTTTTATTCATACATGTCCATGTTACTGTAGATAAAATATCAAACAATTTCGATGCACGCCCTCACTATTATTTTTTTCAACTCGAAATCTAAAGTGAA
This sequence comes from Cyrtodaria siliqua, assembly GCA_037043455.1. Classification (NCBI taxonomy): domain Eukaryota; kingdom Metazoa; phylum Mollusca; class Bivalvia; order Adapedonta; family Hiatellidae; genus Cyrtodaria; species Cyrtodaria siliqua. The sequence goes on from JAWPHD010004782.1 coordinate 167,112, forward strand.
GACTTTAAAAAGGTCTTGGATAGGAGAACTGTTGTTGTTTTCTGAATAATAAATCATTTTCATGAGTTTTTATAAAAGTTAGTATTATTCCGATTTTGAAACTTTATATTATCAACTAAGTTTTACGTCAAAAATAAGTTTTTAGGGCATGCGCATTTAAGCTTATTTATTTAAGCAATCCATAATGCTTATACAGAATTGAACACAAAGCTATATTTACGTTCCTGGGTACGGATTTGAGTTCATATTGTTTTAAAACAATAGTGTCTAAAATAGAACCCAAGAGATTAAAGCTCTAAAGTCCCAAGATGTTTTGTTGAATTTGAATGAATTCGATGCAATCCACATCCACGGCTCTGATCACAGTATTAAATCCATTTTGGACATATTGGTCCTCGTGGTCTCACAAATCCACTAGCTGAGTTTGTTATAAACTGAAAACAGCTCCTACAGAATGGGCACTGGCCGTTCACTTGTCCAGCACATTGACTGCAAAGATCGTGTATCGACGTACTGCATTGATGGACATTTCTTCTCTGTTTTAAGCATATCTCACACTCCCTGACCTGATTTTCCTGACTCGTTTGACTGTTTTCAATTAGTTCTTTCTTCAATAGTGCATTGTTCCACCGTAAGAAACCTTCTCTCGACATTTTTTATGTGTATTCCTCTGAAAGGTGCCCTCAATGTCTTGTTCTCTTGTTGCTGTGGCCTCTGGCAAGTCACTGAGTACCTTCTTTGTGGCTTTCTAGGCTATTGTTTTTTGTATTTATATATACATGTACACGAGCATCTTTGTGTTTTACTTATATTGCCTAATAATGCTGCCTTATTGATTAGAGAATAGTTCATGGCGGGGATTTCTTTATTTACACTGTCCCGTTTAATTGGGATGAATAAGGGTAAGTGTGAGGCTTGGTGCGCCCTATAACCTGGTTTAAAACCTCAGCGACCTTTTTTGCCACTGACCGTTCCAAGGCGGTAGTGCTATTGTCAACCCTTTTTGTGTTTGTGACGTAATATGCCTTTACTCTTGTTTAACATTGCCATGCATGTTTGTCGTTTGCGTGTTTTTGGGTTTACTGTGTTCTGTGAAAGTTGCATTTCCTGTTCGACGTTTATACTTATTGTTATACAATAGTGTATACACTTATATGACCTATAACTTTAGTTCATACACACTTATGTGACTTACAATACGTTATTGAAATGAAGACCCAAATGAAAAAACTGAATGCAAACATAAAGTCCAATGGTTTAAAACTCTATAATCATATTTATATTAATCCAATTTCTGTTACATACACTAACAACACATTCATAATTCCAAATTTTTTCACAATTAATTTCATTCGTGTAAGGTGATCTTATAAAATGCAGTTTAAGTAATACTGTTCATAAAGGCCATATAATCTTATATAAAACCTAAACTCAACGATCATACTTCTAAACTAAATGAAATGTATACGTTCTTTAGAAGTATGTGATGGTCACGGTAGAAAATAGCGTCCCCAGTATGTCATTATAGTACATGTATAGTTTATCAGAATATCACTGACTTATAGACCGTATTATCGTTATAACACATCAACTGTTTAAAACTTTGTAACAGTTTAACTCGAAATCTAAAGATAGATATATTACATTTTAAGAAAGGTCTTGGATAGTGGAACTGTTTTGATTCTGAATTAAAAGGTTTAAAAAAGTTTAAATGTCTCTGTTTACTTTGATCTTGTTTTATTCCGATAAAACTTTGTATATCAAATGATATGCTATTGTATAGGCTTTCTGGCGATCATTTATGGAAATCTATTAAGAAACAAATATAACAATATGGGGAAACAGCGTGTTCAAACTTATTACTCACACATCTTGGTCTCACAGTAAAAGGTGTAGCTGGAGAAGCGTCGGACAGAGTATATAATACGTGGTACACTTTTCACATTATACCATTCAAACACGATGTCTTGCGATTATTTGGCTGTCTGCTTTGGAAACAGGTTCATGAAGAAGCCACAAAGCATAGACCATGAGTTCAAACATGTGTTTGATGCGACAGAAACAATCATCTCACGCTGGCTGGAGAATAAAGAGTACAGTTTGCTTAGTGATACTGATGTTTTCAGATCCACCATAAACAGAGAATACCATAGAAGTTTGACAGAACATACGTTAAATCGCGCCAATTTTAATGATCAGAAAAGAGAAAATTGGTATACCATTTTATTAGCTGTTTTGACTTCACTGACAGAAGAGGAAAACAAAATAACATGCTTGCCTACGTAATGGATATGGAGCTAGACCGGGTACCATGGGCCAAATCTGGTGGAACGCAAAAGTTCCCTCAGGTAAACTATTGAGTAAGTTACTGTGAAGCATAGGAGTGGTGAAAGACACAGGGCTGGTATGTATTGAATGTTTTTCTTTATTTCTGAAACATTTAACTTGCTTCTAGCGAAAACCGCATGAAAATTGAAGGTAAGCTGGACATGCTGCACTACTTTTTGTGAAGCACAGTTTGAAGTGCACTTTGGTCATTTTGACCTCAGAATTCAAAAAGAAGGTGTTTACTTTCAGTTTGGAAAATATTTTGTGAAAAAGAGCAGGTCAGCAAATCATCTAAGGCCCATTTTTGTGTTGCACTGGGCATGACTGATACTACATTGTGTGTGTTATATGGCCAGCATAGTCAGGACTGGATATTTTTGGGTACATATTTATTAACAACCCTATGTAAAAATAATGGTGGTCTAGGTCCTTGTATACGAATTTTATTAAATCAATACAAAACCACCCTGTGGATTCAACGACAAAGAAGGTCATTTGAAATACTGTTTAGACAGGTATAGCAAGGTTGAATTAACTACTAATAACTAACTAACATTAGGAGCGTCTGTGAACATTGGACACTTGAGTCAACAAATGCCATGAAATGTATATGCATTTATATTAATGTCATCTACATGAAGCATATCACTGAAAATAATAAATCTTTCTCCCTTTCCTGAAGCATAGACATTTTGATGCGTTGATTTCAAATCTTACACTCCTTATTTTTAGGGTTATGATATCATAGTGCCCACCAAACGTCTCTACAAATGAGACTGCACTATTTTGTGTATGTATAGTGTTCGACGATTTCCAATTTTTTCTTTTCATACTTTTTTATTAAGATTATCTAACAGCGAAAAAGACATTTTGGTCAGTTTCAATAAAATTGCTATTTTCTTTTAAAAAGTTTAATGAAGTTTTTATTGTGGCTTTAACGTCAGCACTTTCTCCTTCTGAAGATGTATCTTGATGTTATATTATATTTATTCAGATTAAATTCGAAACATCTTCTCTTTTCTGCACAGTCATCATTAAGCCATGCTTTATCTTTATTAATTGCATATTTATATTCGTTTTGGTTATGCGATATATTCTTTCTAAACAGAGGATCTGTGATATTACCAAGAATGTGGCAAAAATACTCGACCTTATTATTTACATCTGTAAATAGGTTTGTTCGGAGAGTACACGTTTACTTTTGATTATTTATTCCTGCAGTTTGTGATCATGAATGCTATAGAATACGCGTCTGCAACTACATGTAAATGCATTCATATGCATGTACAACTTACTTCAATAAAGTGTATGTTTATAAACAAATAGTGTCGGTGTTTTTGTCACGAACTGTGATGGATTATTGAAATTCGAAGTTACAGTTCGTGTTACTTGTTGGTATTAATTTAATGGTCGTGTGCTATTTGATGAGAATGAAGTTGAATTATAATAATGAATGAATGAATGAATGGTGTTTTACGGCACGTCGACACATAAATAGGTCATATTGTGCGCAAAAATTGATGAAAATGAAGAAATGAAGTATTAATTAAAAATTAATGTAAATATATAAAGATAAAACTATTAAAAAATAAGGGATGATAAGGTGTAATATAAACTATGTATGTAAATCAACGAATGCCCGTCAACGGGTATATAAACAAGTTAATATATATAATATAATTCCGTGTAGGTAATTCTAAGGATAATAGTCCCTCTATCATTTGAGCCCCGAGAAGAATCACGCTTTGATTCTGCATTATGTGTGGACTATTTTGTGAGTAATTGTGTATAATGCTATATATCCTACAGTCTACTTGAAGAAGACATAGTGCTGCCACACTGGAATAGTAGTAGATGTTACCCCTCCCAGTCGCCTTTTTTGACACTAGGCCGACCAGCCGTAGTACTACCCATTATTTGCTATAATACCCCCTTTTTACACAGAGGTGGCTATCGTTGAGCGATCAAAATTTGGCCAGATCTCTTGACGAACTTTCAATGAACGTCCAGTGATCGCCAACATATCGCAATGATCTCTCAATGATCCTCCAGTGATCTCTACGGTCGCCACGGTCTCCTCATAGTTTTGACCCAGTCCAAAACTATGAGGAGATCGATCACCAAGGTAAGCGATCTCTCAACGAACGCTCAAGGAGCGCTCAACGATCTCATCGGTCTCCCAATGATCTCTCAGCGATCTTACAATGAGCGATCAATGATCGTCAAGGTCGCTCAATGATCTCTATAGATCGCCATTAAAGTTGCAGAAAATTGAATTTTTGATCGCTCAATGAGCAACTTGTTCGAGGTTTTAGGAGATCGTAGAGAGATCGGGCCAATTTTGTATCGCTCAACGATCTCCTTCTGTGTAAAGGGGGCATAATATCAAGCAATGGTTACAAGTGACTACGAACCTTTTTTTTTTACGTATTTGGCATGGGACTGGAACCCACGACCCCCCGAGTGCAGGTCAGACACTCTTACCACTACACCACTGCACTTCGGTATATAAGTCTGCAGAGATATCCTTATATACCGTGTTTCAGTCAGTACTCGATTCAAATCCAACAGTGCGATATACGAATTAACCACTCCCAAATCGTACTAATAAAGTCGTGTATGGACCGTAAACATGAAACACAAGTCGACACCCTAATCTGTAGTGATGATATACATATATTATTGCGCTGGTGTGGTGTGCTTTACATTATTAATACAGATTGTGTATTTTAAGGTGTAAGATAATGGTTTGATAGACATCAAGGAATAGTATGCATCTGCTATAAATGGTAATGCACATACCTACTAATGTTATTATGACTGTGGGTAATGGTAATGCACATACCTACTAATGTTATTATGACTGTGGGTAATGGTAATGCACATACCTACTAATGTTATTATGTCTGTGGGTAATGGTAATGCACATACCTACTAATGTTATTATGTCTGTGGGTAATGGTAATGCACATACCTACTAATGTTATTATGTCTGTGGGTAATGGTAATGCACATACCTACTAATGTTATTATGTCTGTGGGTAATGGTAATGCACATACCTACTAATGTTACTATGTCTGTGGGTAATGGTAATGCACATACCTACTAATGTTATTATGTCTGTGGGTAATGGTAACGCACATACCCACTAATGTTACTATGTCTGTGGGTAATGGTAATGCACATACCTACTAATGTTATTATGTCTGTGGGTAATGGTAATGCACATACCTACTAATGTTATTATGTCTGTGGGTAATGGTAATGCACATACCTAATAATGTTATTATGTCTGTGGGTAATGGTAATGCACATACCTACTAATGTTATTATGTCTGTGGGTAATGGTAATGCACATACCTACTAATGTTATTATGTCTGTGGGTAATGGTAATGCACATACCTACTAATGTTATTATGTCTGTGGGTAATGGTAATGCACATACCTACTAATGTTATTATGTCTGTGGGTAATGGTAATGCACATACCTACTAATGTTATTATGTCTGTGGGTAATGGTAGTACATCTTTCTCACCGTGGCATTTTGTTTATGTTAACAGGAAAAAGTACTTTTGCTGGTGTTAATGCTGTTGTCTCGGAGCTACGCACTTTCCATACATACAGGTAAGCATGATTGCATAGCAAGGTGTTTCCTCAGCCTCAACTGTTTCTTTGCTTTTCGTAACACGGTCAGTTTCCGTATAAACCCCGTCCATTTTACCCATGTTAACTGCCAATCGGAACTCTTTGGAGGGTTGGATTGGGGCATTTCGAACAGCATTCGTTAAGGCCCTGCCCAACACAATACATGTCAAAACTGTACATGGCTAAGTAGTTACACGGTATGTTCGTAACATTGTTGGTTTCACAATCAACATATACTAAAATATCCAGGAGATCAGTTACGTTTGATATATATATTTAACAAACACTGGATCCAGAAAGGATACTAATATTAAAGCTACGAGATACTATATAAGCTGTAGTTCCCTATTATACATGTATACAGTATGAATTTAAAACGTAATATAAAATTTGCTTTAGATCCATAATTAAACAAAGCTATCTGCCATCATGGTAAAACGTTTAAGATAATTGTTAACAAATTATGTATTATTGGCATTTATCATATACTTCCGAATAAATATATCGTTTTTGAATATACGATAGGACATAGACCTAGCTAGTCATATCAATCAGGATTTCGTTGCCGAGCACACGCGTGAAATAAAGAGTGAAAAAAATGTCATATCACGGAAGTAACCGAATGTTCATCTCGATCTTTTTATCGGAGTAATACGGAAATAACCGATTAGTTACGATTGTATACGATTTGTCACGGGGATGGTTTGTCGTGTGAGTTTCATTAGTTACTTCCATTCTGTTTTCGCGGCAGATTATTGGCTATAGTATCATTATCTGTGGATGAAATAACCTCTTATGACAATTTATTTTCTTGATTAGAAAATATCAAATTCAATGGAATTCATTTTCAATAAGGTTTCGGAACAAAATAAATGTTGTGTACCAATTACACGACAGACATCAGATCTATTAATAAAACCTTCTTTTTTTTCTCCCTGGAAAACAGCGTAGTGAGTCAGCTGAAGTTGACATTTCGAAGTATCTAAAGCTCTCGGGCTGATATGGTGTCTCAGGCCCGATATAGGGTGTGATATAAAAATACCGATATATTATTCTTTATTTATATACTAATATTCCGCTTCAGTCTTGCAGACACATTAGTAATATACGTTTTAATACATTCATACACAATTATAGAATATCAGTTTTATAAACTAAATAAAATTTATTCTTAATGCATTTTACTATTACACATTTTGCATGGTTGTTTGTGTGATATTGGCATCCTGTACGTTTGGGAGAGTATAGTTTAATGATTAAAAAGTAGGATTCTTTGACACATTAATGCTTCTCATTGCTGATTCAAACTGAAAAGAAAAACGCTTTTGAATTAGATTTAGTATTTTAATATGCAGTTTTATATGCCTCTATTTGACAATTTTCGAGCAATGTTGACCAGATGCAAAGTTACATTGTAATAATGTCCTTTTAAAGTTCTTTTTTTCTGTCGGTGAAATGAAAATCATTTATAAAATATAAAACTAGTCTGAATTTTTATGTTAAGAGTTCCCTGTTCCCTAACCAAACGTAAAACTTTATTTCAAAGTCGTCGCCGTATGCCGCGCCACTACTGTCACAGATGCTGAGTTCGAGTTTGAGTTTACGCTGACGAGGAATGGCGATTCCCTTGTTACAGGACTTTCGGCCTATCTCGCCTCGGAAGGACCACCGGGAAATTATAGTACTACGGCTTCCGGTAGGTACCGCCATGTCTATACATACTATTCTCATTGTTTTGTGGATTTCTCGATAAACAGTAGTATTTCTGAAGAATAAAGTATCACAAACACGAGTTTAAATCGTCCGCTCTGATCGCATGAACACATGTCAATGTTTTCAAGTCGAAGTGTTTCCTTAGAAATAAATTGTAACACTTATGCAATTGGGTATTTAACAATTTTGTTAAGTATATATTCCCATTATTCACATAAATCATTTACAGGTAGGCCCCTACATGCATAATGATATCTAGTTACTCTGTGCATGCTGGTACCGGCATTTCTCCCTTTACATGCCTGTGCCGACATTTGGCCATATTCTCATTCAGGAAAAGGTTGGTACCTATATTTATGATTGTCCACCGTTGATACTCATGTCACTGTGTATTTTACTGTTTTATTGTTTTATTGTACCACCATATGGCGTGTCATGGTGCTAGTTCACCGGTGAAACACCTGTTATTGTTTATTTGTCAGGTTGTACCATCATATTATGGCGTGTCATGGTGCTAGTTCACAGGTAAAACACATGTTATTATGTATTTTACAAGTATTTACAAGTTGTACCATCATATGGCGTTTCACGGTGCTAGTTCACGGGTGAAACATGTGTTATTGTGTATTTGTCAGGTTGTACCAACATATGGCGTGTCATGGTTCTAGTTCACAGGTGAAACACGTGGAATTATGTATTTTACAAGTTGTACCAACATATGGCGTGTCATGGTGCTAGTTCACAGGTGAAACATGTGTTATTATATATTTTACAAGTTGTACCAACATATGGCGTGTCATGGTGCTAGTTCACGGGTGAAACATGTATTATTGTGTATTTGTCAGGTTATGCCATCATATGGCGTGGCATGGTGCTAGTTCACGGGTGAAACATGTATTATTGTGTATTTGTCAGGTTATGCCATCATATGGCGTGGCATGGTGCTAGTTCACGGGTGAAACACGTGTGTTATTGTGTATTTGTCAGGTGTTACCAACATATGGCGTGTCATGGTGCTAGTTCACGAGTGAAACATGTGTTATTGTGTATTTGTCTGGTTATACCATCATATGGCGGCGTGGCATGTTGCTAGTTCACGGGTGAAACACGTGTTTTATTGTGTATTTTACAGTTTGTACCAACATATGACCTGTCATGGTGCTAGTTCGCAGGTGAAACACGTGTTATTTTGTATTTTACAAGTAATACCAACATATGGCGTGTCATGGTTCTAGTTCACAGGTGAAACACGTGTTATGGTGTATTTTACAAGTTGTACCAACATATGCCGTGTCATGGTGCTAGTTCACAGGTGAAACACGTGGTATTGTGTATTTTACAAGTTGTACCTACACAAGCTTTTCGATATTTTATTATAAAGCATTATGAGTATTCACACGTGAAATACCTCTCACTAGGTATTTTACAGGCTGTGTATATCGGCGGTGAAATATAAAGCATATGATAGTTCACAGGTGAAACACGTGCTAGTGTGTATTTAACATGTTGTGTATTTAGGTGGTGAATTATAATGCATATGATAGTTCACAGGTGAAACACGTGTTAGTGTGTATTATACATGTTTTGTATTTCGTCGGTGAATTATAAAGCATATGATAGTTCACAGGTGAAACACGTGCTAGTGTGTATTTTACATGTTGCATATTTAGGTGGTGAACTATAATGCATATGATAGTTCACAGATGAAACAGGTGTTAGTGTGTATTATATTTGTTTTGTATTTCGGCGTTGAATTATAAAGCATATGAGTTCACAGGTAAAACACGTGCTATTGTATATTTTACACCCTCTGTATTTAGGTGGTGAATTATAAAGCATATGATAGTTCACTTGTGAAACACGTGTTAGTGTGTATGTTGCATGTTTTGTATTTCGGAGGTGAATTATAAAGCATATATGATAGTTCACAAGTGAAAAACGTGTTAGTGTGTCTTTTACATGTCGTGTATTTAAGTGGTGAATTATACAGTATATGATAGTTCACTGATGAAACACGTGCTAGTGTATATTTTCCAGGTTTTGTACTTCGGCGTTGAATTATTCAGCATATGATAGTTCACAGGTAAAACACGTGTTAGTGTGTAAACTACATGTTTTGTATTTCGGCGGTGAATTATAAAGCATTTGATAGTTCACAGGTGAAACACGTGCTTGTGTGTATTTTACATGTTGTATATTGAGGTGGTGAATTATAATGCATATGATAGTTCACAGGTGAAACACGTGTTAGTGTGTATTATACATGTTTTGTATTTCGGGGGTGAATTATAAAGCATATGATAGTTCACAGGTGAAACACGTGCTAGTGTATATTTTACAGGTGTATTTAGGTGGTGAATTATTATGCATATTATAGTTCACAGGTAAAAAGAACGTGTTAGTGTGTATTTTAAATGTTGTGTTATTCGGCGGTGAATTATCAAGTATATGATAGTTCACAGGTTAAACACGTTCTAGTGTGTATTTTACATGTTGTGTATTTAGGTGGTGAATTATAATGCATGTGATAGTTCACATGTGAAACACGTGTTAGTGTGCATTACATATGCTTTGTATTTCAGTGGTGAATTATAAAGCATATGATAGTTCACAGGTGAAACACGTGCTAGTGTGTATTTTATATGTTGTATATTTAGGTGGTGAATTAAAATGCATATGATAGTTCACAGGTGTAACACGTGTTAGTGTTATTATACATGTTTTGTATTTCGGCGGTGAATTATAAAGCATATGATAGTTCACAGGTGAAACACGTGCTAGTGTAGATTGTACAGGTTGTGTATTTAGGTGGTGAATTATTATGCATATGATAGTTCACAGGTGAAACACGTGCTATGGTGTATTTTACACGCTGTGTATTTAGATGGTGAATTAGAAAGCATATAATAGTGTACAAGTGAATTATACGTGTTACTGTGTATTTTGCATGATTTGTATTTTGGCGGTGAATTATAAAGCATATATGATAATTCACAAGTGAAAAACGTGTTAGTGTGTATTTTGCATGTTGTGTATCAAGGTGGTGAATTATAAAGCATATGATAGTTCACAGGTGAAACATGTGCTAGTGTATATTTTACAGGTTGTGTATTTAGTAGGTGAATTATAAAGCGTATGCTAGTTCACAGGTGAAAACGTGCTAGTGTATATGTTGCATGTTTTGTATTTCGGCGTTGAATTATACAGCATATGATAGTTCACAGGTGAAACACGTGTTAGTGTGTATTTTGCATGTTTTGTATTTCGGCGGTGAATTATAAAGCTATATGATAGTTCACATTTACAAGTTTTGTTTTCAACATTTTATTTCTTTTCAATACAATAATGTACAAAAGCTATAATTATGAAATTATATTCAACAATAAATTACAATATAATGTATTGAAAAGAAAACGTTTAGTTTTAATAGAAATATATAGGGAGAAAAAGGTAGATGATAGAAAGATAGTAAAAAAGAAGAGCATAGTATGAGTATAGTAAGAGGTATATCTATGGAAAGTGATCGTTACTAATTAACCTTCTATCTCTATTTCATTTCTCAAATGTCAACAAGTATTTTACAAGTTTTACCAAAATAGCGATTGTCGTTGTTGAATTATAGAGCATTATGATTATTCAAATGTGCTATACCTCTCACTGAGTATTTTACAGGTTGTGTATTTCGGTTGTGAATAATAAAGCTTATGTTAGTTCACAGTGATACACGTGACATAGGGTGTATTTTGCAGGTTTTTAATTTCGGTGGTGAATTATAAAGGATGTTAACTTTTAGTTCAAAGGTAATACAATTTTACAATTTGTACCAACACAACGATTTTCGGTGGTGAATTATTAAGTACGTGATTGTTCACATGTGATACACCTCTCACTGTGTATTTTACAGGTTGTATATTTCGGTGGTAAATAATAAAGCGTATGTTAGTTCACTGGTAGTACACCACGTGTTATTTTGTGTATTTTGCAGGTTCTTA